>JAOTOM010004692.1:0-97500 GCA_034440615.1 Ashinkailepas kermadecensis | reverse complement strand
GAATGATGACTAATATACGTAATCTCAATACAGTGTCCTCCTATGAGTTTTTCTGCAGAACACCAATTTGAATTCACAATACACAGCATGCTTATCATGAAAATAAATTGAATGGTATTTGCAAGCATCTGTGTGCCAACAAAAATATGTGAATGCAGTGAGGGACCCAACCAGTTACTTTGTGGGGACAAACCACCTGGGGAGGGTACATGTATCTAAATCCTGGTTCCAGTTGGTATAATTTTATTAAAACAAACACCTACACATTGATATGCAAAACGCTTAGGCGAGTTTGAATCGTTTTACCTCTCGGTTGGTTATTTGGGTTTAGAGGCGCATCGACTGCGTTGGTCACACAGCATGTTTTACCTCTCGGAAAGGTATCCTAAATATAACACGTTTCGAACCAAGTGACCTGGCTTTGACATATAACTCGGTGACTGTGATCCCAAGGCAGAAATTTCAACATCCAAAGATTCAATTCAAAAGATTCAATTGTCACAAGATATGCCAAATTTGAACACCATCGCACTATGCGTTCGGAGGCCATCACAAACACACACCCAGGAGGGAAGTTGCCGGGTCTATATCACAACCTACAATGCCCAAAACAGATAATGCTTCAGAACCTATAATACTCAAAACGCATAATGCTTCAGAGCCTCCAAATCGTCGTCTTGGGGGAATTTTCAATACCTATAAAACTCAAAACCTATAATGTCTCAAACCATATAATGCTTGGAACATATAGTTGTTCAGAATATATAATATCCAAATCCAATAATGCTTCAAAGCCTCAAAACCAACCAACCAAAATGAACCTATAATGCTCAATTCCTATAATGCTTCGTTTCAACTAATATTCAGAAAGTATAACTCTCGAAGCATCTAATGCTTCAAAACCACTAATGCTCAAAGCCTATAATGCAGGGAATATATAATGATCAGAGCCTATAATGATCAAAACCTATAATATCAGCTGACGACTGCATGCCATTATCGCCCTTATCGGTTTACTCCACATCTCCACCGTACTCCAATATTCGCGCCAGGTACAGGGTCTGATACAGGTGCTTCGAGACGGAAATCGGTGGAAGGTGGACTCATGGGCCAATCAGCAGTACGAATTTCAGAGGAATGTGGCGGCTTCAATATCCCGTACGTTTCCAGAGCGACGCTAATATCAGCATGTTCCTCCCGCAGTTCCCCATTCCTAGCTGGTGTGTTGTGGTGTGGAGCTGCTCGCTGCGCGCTGCGGAATTTAAAGCTATCGTAATGCCCTGGAAATGTTGCCGGGGCCCCGAAAATCGCACCGAGGCTCCTAAAAATCACATTGCCCCCCCTCCAAAAAAATCGTTCCGGGGCACCTAAAAATGACGCTCGGGCTCCAAATAGTGGAACAGGGACCCCTGGAAATACTGCTGGGCCCCAAAAATGAACGGGCCGAAAACGCTGGGCCTCAAAGAGCCGGGCCGGCGCAAAATGCCTGGAGGCCCAAAGCCGGCCTAAAATCACGCTTGCCCCAAAGGTCGACCGGGGCCTCGAGAAATCACGCTGTGGGCCCCAAAGGATCGGCCCCTGAAAATCAAGCTGGGAACCAAAAAAAGTATCGCCGGGGCCTCTGAAATTGACATTGGGGCCATACAAAATCTGACCGGGGCCTCTGAAAATCACGCTGAGCCTGGAGATCCCCAAAACTCGCGCCCGGGCCCATGCAAATCACACTATGGGCTCGACACGTGCCGCCGGGGTCCCCCAAAAAAAACAAGCCGGGGCAACTAAAAAAACAATCCTTACATGAACAATCACTCTGGTGCCCCAACAATCGCGCCAAAGGCCACCAAAACGTGTTGGGCCCCTAAAAACGTGTCGAGGCCGCCAAAACTCGCGCTAGGGATCCCAACAAATGACGCCGGGGCCCAAAAAAGCGCACCGGGACCCAGAAAAAGTCGCGTTGTAGCCCTTCAAAATCCCACTGGAGGCCAAAACGTCACGCGGGGCCCCGAAAAGCCGCAGCTGGCCCCAAAAATCAATTCTTACCCGGAATGTCAATGCGGGCTCAAAAATCGCGTCAAAGAGCCTAAAAACCGTCGTGCCCGGAAAAGAAATGTGTCGGGGCACTGAAAGAAAATCGCACCGGAAGCCCCGGTACGAGGAGGAACTGTACCGAGGCCAAAAATATGGCGCTGGGGTTTAAAAAAAGAACTCCACCCCAAAATATCATACCGAGACTCGACCGAGACATCGAATCGACCCGAGCACCGAAAAATTCAGAACAGGTCCCGAAAGAAAATCAACCGCTTTCAACTCTGAAGGGTGCCATCGGCCTAAAAAATATATTCACTCGAATTTTTCAGTCAGAGTTAGAAGGTAAAGTGGCGCCCCACCAGGCCATGACGGCTCCCCATACTTCCTGGATCCGCCCTTGGAATGTAAATACATTTGGCAATGCTATCGCACGCACAGGGTGTAACTTCACAACACGATTTGTGGTGCCGTGGGATGCATGGGGGTAATTGTGGGGGACTCATGTCGGTTTGAGGGGCCCGCTCCATACAGTTCCATGTTAAAGGCTAAAATATTGCATGGGGGAAGGACGCGTTCAGGGGTTCGGGAAACCCAGTATACAAAGCTCCACCCCTGCGCAGCGATCATCAGGCGATACTTGATCGGTGCCCACAGTAGTGTTTTCACAGTAAGAAATTCTTCTAAAAATAGCATACAGGTAGCATGATTCGAAAGGAGCCAACTAAATTAGTCTCTCATGACCAGTGCAAAACATATTTCAGGACTATGACATGCCACCTCTACTGTCTACAACAGAACATTCCAAACATCTTCACACACTGCCCTGTAAATTCGGCTGATAGGGTACATGAGACGGGCGGAGACCTGCGGTCGGTCATGAGACGGCCGAAGCTGCGCACACATAGCACCGTGCCGCCGCACTGTGGTGTTACTCTGTTTACTCTGCTGCCGTGGGAGGGGATTTGGGAGGGGTAGCGACCGCGCCATTCCGGACGCGCTCCAGCGCTTGCCTTTTCTCCCCTCTTTGACCGACGAAACCAGTCGGACGGTTATTTTTGGTGATTAATGGCCTACAGGCTCATATTTCAAATTTATATCGATCTTTGCTAGGCACTTGCTGATAAATGTTGCTTTTCTTCTCGCTTCTTTGCTTCGCCACCCGAGCACGTCAGGTGACAAAGCAGATTATCACAAAAGCCCGCAGCACTAAAGGTAACAATCACAAGTAGTCGTCAGAGCATTTATTTACATAAATAAGGCTTCCGATCAACATTTCCCACCAATAGGATCAACTTACCCCACGCCTGGGGTAAGTTGAGACAGGGGCGACTCATCAGAACAACTCAAAATATCAATGATTTAAACTTGCTTGATACAAATTCTGATGCGACTGATTTGTGCCCAAAAGATCACCATTTCGGAATATGTGAACAAATAATCAGTCTCTCTTACCTCATGCGCTTCAGGACCTCATAAGATACCTCGACTTCCCCCACACCTAACTTTATGCCGTATGTGCTGGGCCCAATTCCACAATCACCATTGAGCAATCCTGTAATTAGGTTAAACGTACCCTCTTGTAATAGAAAATCGAATTCTTCGAACAGCACTATAATTTTTCGGCTAGAGGCGCCCCCATGGAAGGAAAGGCGCCCCCCCCATTGGAAGGATAAAGGCGCCCCTCCGCGGGAAGGCAGAGTGCACCGACCACCCACCCTTTCATTTTTACCCCCCCCCCCTCCATTCAATTTTATTTTTCAGCCAGAGGCTCCTGGGACTTTCGCATTGATGCCCCTCCAAAGAAGTGGCGCTCTTCCAGACAAGTGCCCCCCCCTTCCCAATGACAATTCCCAGATCTAGCACTGATTACAATATTGTTCTCTCGCGGTTGTGAAATCCGGCTGGTTAAGAAATCGTTCTCATTTACGTGTGGCTTCTTTTGCATATTTGACAACTTCCGTTGAACCATTACGAAAAAACCGAACGACTTTTTAAAAAAAAAGGTATATTAAAATGTACGGAACAGCAATGACAGTGTAACTTAAATGTCAGCAATCAGATGTCGTCCGAGCAGGTTATCACGGTTTTTTTCGGGGCTACTAGCATGGGTTGATTTCTGAAAATTAATAGGGAGGGGGCAAAATACATGACGGCAATGGGCAAACCAAGATGGATTGGGAGGGGGCACACTCCATAGAGTTCCATGTCAAAAGTTGAAATTATTGGGGGGGGGTCAAGGCCAACATTAAGGGACACTTGGTCCCACAAATGTATATAAAACAACACCCCTGGCTACTAGTCAAATAAGATATGAGTGTCTGTCACCACAATCAAAGGTGCAGCCAAGTTGCCCCTCCCCTCCTACAAACGAATATGAACTAGATCAAACGATAAAGTTTGGAGGTCACTACGCAAACCATAAATTTTCGGCGCGCGAGGTGCGTCGAAGGATCTCATTTTCATCATATTTTTATTTGTCGAGCCCGAACTTAGGGAAATGCTTGCCGAGCGACTGATCACAATGGCTGCAAACAACAAGACAAAGCAAACAAAGGTCCTATTGCAACATCACACTCAAGCATTGCACACACACCGGACATTCGAGACCTTCAAAATTATTTCGATTTCTCAACTTTCTGATACCATACGGCAAGCCACGTCGAATGACACTGACTTTATAAAAATTGGAATCATAGCGAGGAATCGCGAGGAATTCTAAAAATGCAAACCAACCTTTGACCTTGAAGATTGCCATTGACGGTTTCAAATGTTACTACAGACTCACCATGGGCTATTGCTTGATACCAGATTTAGGTGAGATTTGTCGAATAAAAATGTGGGACGACAGAAGAACTGCGTTTCACATTTGACCTTTGAAATAGTTCAATTTCGTAGCTTTCTGATTCCGCACCACAAGCCAAGTGGAATGAGACCCACCTGATGCAAATTGATATCATAGTGACGAAACGTGAGGACTTCAAAACACTTAAAGTAACCTTTGACATTGAGGTCTGACCTTGACATGTCCCGGTTTCAAATGCTACTCGAGGATTCACCACGGGCTGTCGCTTGATTGGGCGAAAACGAAAAAATGCGAGGCGACCGAATAGATCAGGTTGACCATTGACCATCGAAATTATTTACAAGTATGAAGTTTCTGATACCGCATAACAAGCCAAGTCGAATGACACACATTTTCTGCAACTTGAAGCCATAGCGACGAAATGCGAGGCCATCAAAGAACTCAATCAAACCTTTGACCTTGAAGTTTGACCTTGACATGTTCGGTTTGAAATGTTATCCGAGGGTTCACAACTGGTATCGCTTGATACCAGATCTTGGTATGCTCAGGCGGAAGCGGAAAAAAAATCGAGGCGACCGAAGAAATCAAATTGACTTTTAACATTTAAAATTAATTCGATTGGACAACTTTTGATTCCGCACAACAAGCCGCGTCGAATGGCGCCTTTTCATGGAAATCGAAGCGACGGCAACCGAACGCGAGGTCATCGAATAACTCAAGCTGACTGACTGTGCCTTGAGGCATGACCTCGACATGTTCCGGTTTGAAATGTTACTCGATGATTCACCACCGGCTATCGCTTGATACCAGATTTGGACAGATTTGGGCTAAAACGGAAAAAAATGCGAGGCGGCCGAAGAAACCGGTTTGCATAGGATTGGACCTTGACCGTTAAAGTGGTCATGTGAGACCTATGTAGTTACCTCCAGCGTGTTCAGTATGTACAGGCAGAAGCATTTGTGACAATTGTTTCGAAGAAACATACAACTGTCGCCGAACGAGAATATAAATACGTCTCTGAATACGAATACGACGCCAATTTGACCTACGTTTAAGGCCGCCTAAGACCTCCATGGCCTTGAAGATAATACCCAAGGACATCCAGAATCACGTTTAAAATACGTATATCGACATATGCGCCAGGTAAAACAGCCTAAGACACATAAGGCCTAGCGATAATGCAAGTGTGTTGCCTTGCAAAGCACAATTCTTCACCCGGGTGAAAACACAAGATAGGAAAGGTTCATGTCATTGAACAGTGGTCGGGAAGAAAAAAATATAAAATAATATAATATAATATAATGCCTACTGACTTACCACTCGGGCATTTTAAGACGAGATAGTCTGTCCAGCAAGTTGATTAGCTAGTTCGGCTAGTACAATTTATGGCGGTTCTCTTGTATGTATATGTTCACTATATACACGTGCATGACTAAGTATAATTTTGCGGCGATCCTGGATAGCCAGGCTGGGTAGATTGAGCAGAAACCGACTGAGATATTGCCCGGAGCACTTACTGTTTGGATATTTCGATGCTCCTGAGTTTGTCAACTATGTCGTATTCCTTGAAAAGCAATATGTTTTGAATAAGAAGCTGAATGGGATCGGAAATCTGACGTTTGTAGAGTTTAAATCGAGGCTTTTCAACCAATATAAAGTTGATGAATGCATTGCAACGAAGGCGAGAAAGCTGGAACAGTTCCACCGCACATTGGGCAGTCTGATGCGGTTATTGTGATGCAGGGTTTCACAGGAACACCTCTGGCGATCCTGGTGTGTCAAAGCAACCTGGGTATCAGCTGTCAATATCAATTGGAAGAGCGCTAGGATGAGTCGGCTTCATCTGGGCTGGATTTAGTAGGGACTAGATCTACTGGTACATTTGAGATGAATGATCTTGTAATAGATGCGATAATAATAGAGATATGATGGAACGTGGACTGAATGAGATGATTATTGGTGACTACACTGGCGATTCCAGGGAGGGGCCATTCCGGCCATGGCCCCCCCGAAGCGCTTAAAAGGGAGGGGGTCCATGGTGTCTTTTGGCCCCCCCCCACGAAACCAACAGAAGTCAACTAAATAAAAATGCAGTAACCTTTGCCGAGGTTAAAAAGTAGCGTCTGGATGAAAGAATCTCCAATTTTAAATTTAAAAAAAAAATTGTTTGGAAGCCAGTGTGGTAGCATAGTAGATTCTAACACACATCGAGGGTTCCATGCTCTAAGTTCTGCTTACAGCAAGAGTTGACAAAATCGGATCCGCCAGTGTGTACACGTGCATGAATGTTGACGTGGTACAAGACGTTGAACGAGAACGTGAACGTTTTGGTAAGCAAGAACAAAATCCGGTAACATAAAAACGGTGGAGGTAGGCTGGGGCCCCTACACAGGAAACTATGTTGTCAATTATTATTTTTTTCTTCAGATGGGCCCCTTTGCCAAATAGTGGTCGAAATCCGGTGCTTTTAACCAAAAATAGCGGGAGAAGGGGCACCCTCCAAATCCGTTCGACTCCTCCCCTGATGTAATTCCTAGGTACGCCACTGGGGGAAGGGGAGGGGAGGGGCTGACGCCGAAAACCGAAAGTTGCCCCCCCAAACCGGTGGGCTAGATCCGCCAGTGGGTGACAACGCAAATGTGAACGTATGGGGAAGATAAATAGCTTGCGAGTACTACTACTGTGCTATTATGTACTGTGTACTGTGTGCTATTGTGTCGCAACTGAAAGACTGTCTATGCGATATGAATTTATTTTTTTTTATTGCGGCACTCATGCATAGATATTTTAATAGCTGGGACTTTGTGGGGGACACGAAAGAAATTCAGGGGGCAAATCGCCACCTTTCACAACTTGGAGGGACATGTCCTCCCCGAGCCCCCAGAGATTACACCCATGGCAGCAGCCACGAGCAAGGGGGTGTCTGACATTTGCTGTCGTGCCACCGCATGCAGCGTCCAATCCAAGCCATGCACGTGTCAGTAAGGCCCACATTTTATCCATCGTCTTCCACACAGCTACGAATCCGGGGTTGGACCAAGATGTCGTGCCCCGTAAGCGGTTTGATTGCAGTAGATCCTTGACATTTTTTTTCGTACGGAAAATGTGTCCCAAAAGGGGCTTTGCAGTATTTTGTAGTATTTTACTTTGCAGTAATTCTGCAGTAGAAAACTGGATGCTGATTTCGTTCCTGGGCTAAAAAAGGAAGTGAAACCCGATAAGTGTTTCCCAATTGTGGTTGGATGCTCTGGAATTGATCTTATACTAAGTTACCGCTGAGACGGGCGTATGGATCTGCCACTGTTGCTTGATGCACCAGTAGCCCATACATGTCTTGCAATCATGGGCGTATGGGCACCCTGCGGCAGGCTGGAGCGGAGCTCCGCAGCCTTTGTGGGGGAACTCCTGCAGTCTGCAATGTGACAACCCGGCCGCTGTAGGAGCACCCCTGTAGCCTCAAAAGAGGCACCCCCGCCGTTATAGGGGCACCTCTGCACTCTTAAGAGAGGAGCATCCCAGTCATTATAGGAGCACCCTTGCAGCTGCAGACTCCCCAGCCATTGAATGGGCATTCCTGAATTATTGCTACACACGGGCGGCGGAACGTATCGCGGCAAGAGGGGGGGGGGGAGGGAGGTGAGCTGACGTACGACATCGAATTTTTTCCTTAGATGTAGATGTACGCGCTGAATGTGTTCACCAGTATTTCTCAATACCCCGGGATACTAGTCATGTGTGACTTATAATACTTTGACTCATAGGTAAGGGGCTAGGTGAGGTTCACATAATTTTAGACACTTCGTTAATAGTAGCAGAAGGTATTCTTTTTGTAAAAGGTCATCTGAGGTCAAGTTAGGTCGTTGATCTTGGAAACCGTCCAGAAATTATCGAGATGAGCGAATCACAGGAGTGTTCATCTTGAGAGCAACTCTACCCTTAACTAGAAGGGCAATCATCTCACCACAGGACGATAAACAGGCCTTCGGTGCGTCATCGACATTCACGGTATGGACGTCATGGCGCCTTCGGCAATGGGCACACCATTGGCCCAGGACATCAACTCAGCCATCGGCAAGGGGAGCGGGACCTTGGATAGCATGGTAGCTGGATAGGCAAGCGTCCTAGTGGAACCAGGTGGCCACCCATTCGGTCGAGTTGATCCACCTAGATAAAATCTGTAAAATAAAAAGGAAGATGGAAAACAGATAACCGTCCGTCACGGTTCGGCACCTATCTCGCCAAATGCAGGTGTTTTTTTTTCGGACAGCTGTGTGCCTTGAGAATGTAGGCGCCTTCGTTTGTTTGTTATTTGGGTTTAAGGGCGCTTCGACCTGTGACCATGTAGGCACCTTCCTGGGCCATGCGGACACCGCTCTTCGTAATACGAGGGCCATCATTGGATACATGATATGCTCCTGTCCCGACAAGAAACGCATAATTTTGGGCGAATGGGTGCTTTGAGAATGCAGGCGCCCTCCTGGGCCAACCGATGCTCTTTGCAGTCAGGCGCTTACAACGGCCAGGTAATGCATCTGTTCAAGTCAAAGGCGCGGTTTCAGATAGTTAGCACCCGTGATGTAAATTTGGGCACTCTCCTGGAGCACACTGGCGCCTCTCTTGACAGTACTAGTACAGACACCCTTCTGGGTGACACTCTTTAGAATGTATGCGCCTTCCTGGGCCAGACGAGCGCTCCCATGAAAATGTAGGCACACTTCGCAACACAGTGTAATGACTGGCCCAGCATGGCCAAAATGCTCATTGGTGCAGCTGAATGACGCAAAAAGGGCATAACAGCTCTCATATTCGACACACCTTTGTCATATCAGTGCCTCTAGGCAATTATCTAGTTCAGATCGAGAAGACGCCTGCCGAAGTTATCATTCATGAGGAAAGAAATGATTTTCAAATTATGAATCCAAGGATCAAGGCTGTGCGACACTAAAGCATGTTCGCAAAACAGATATGATGAATTACTTGGCAGAAGCAAGGACATGCCAAGGAAATTAAATACAGAGCATTCGTCTGGTGGACCAGGCACCATCTCCTCGGGAGAGCACCAACAAGTGAGAAAAATCAATCGGGTGAGCTCAAACCTCACAAAGAGGCTAAAATTTACCAGCGCGGTGACTGGCTAAAGCGAGAGGAAGAGAAGAGGCTGCAAGCGACCGTTCCTGTGGGAACGCCGTTCTGGGGGACGCAGAGGCACAGCAAGGGAGTGGTCCTATCCCCCTGAGCAAACAAAAATACACTAGAGCAAGGAAGAAATTTTGAGATCTTCAAAACGTAAAACCGTAAATTTTGGTTTCGCCGAACGCTTTCCCTGTTTCGTAACATCTTTCTTTTTAGTCGAGCCTCCCTTAGGAAATTCCTGGCTGCGCCCCCGGAAGGGCGTACCCTTAGTGTAAGCGACCTCTAGTTCCCAGGGTATGCTTTAAGAAATGTTCACCGGGGAAACGATGATGGCAAAATATGCCGAAAACGAGCAATTTGGTCGGGAAGTGTGAATTTAACCCTATAGATGGTTAGCATATCAACATAGACTCCGCTGGATCCGCCAATGGGCAAAGTTATCCGAGTGAAATGACCGTAGCTTTAGCTTCAGATGCCGGAAACAAGATAAACTTTGAACTTTCAATTGATCAACTTTGAAGTGAATTTAAGCAGTGATGCCGAGCAAAGCGTGCTGTGTACCAGAACAATAATTATCTTTAAAGCATTAGAAGTTCTGGAAAAAATGACCTGAAAATTACGAACATGTGTACTAGCCATACCTACATAAGTTAAGTGTCACGATGCCGCGCTTAGCTTTAAATATTTGCTTTATTCTAAGAAGCCTGGTATCTGGGGAGAGTAAGCAATTTTAATAACATCACCAAGGGGATGTGACATCCCTTTGCTCGCGCAAGGGAGGACGCAGCGCCCCAGCGCCCCACATGTTCCGTCGCCCATGCTGTCAGACGGTAGATATAGCATCACAGCCACTGTTGCAGCACCCTACACGTTGCAGGAACACATCTGCAGTCTGAAAAGGAGCGCCCCAGCCATTCTAGAGGCAACAATGCATTGTGCAGAGTGGCCCTGAGCCGTTAGGGGCACCCTCAACCTGCAAAGTGGCACCCGCGTCACTGCAAGAGTCTGTAGAGGGACACCCCAGACGTTGTAGGACATCCCTGAAATATGCAGAGTGAGTACTTCATCTCTTGTAGAGGCACCCCATGATATTTAGAGGCACCCAGCAGTTGTTGGGGCATCACCGAAAGGAATACCATTCCAGTAATTGTAGAGGATTCCTGGTCTTGTAAGAGCATCCTGTGCAGCACAGGGGGACCTGGCCAGCAGTAATGTAGCATACCATTCCATCCCAACAGCCATGTGGAATCCAAGCTTTGTGGGACCTGCAGTAGATAGAAAGGGCACTAAACCAGGAGTCGTGCTTTTGCAAAGTCAAATAACACTATGTTTTTCGAGCACCAGCTCTCATATATTTGGCAAAAATAAAATATTCGTCATTAGGACATGCTCAGTTCGCGAATAGTATGTGTTTCGCCTCCTTGAACATTCCCAGACAGTGCATGAAATGGACAGTGCATGAAAACACAGAAGAAATCCAGGATTTTGAAACAAATTGGTAGAGTCCAAGGGTCTTACATGGAAGGTCAATGTTTTAGGTTTTCGAGTCTGATGGACAAGTATTGGTGATATTATATGAAAATGTTACTATCTACTGTATCCAACAGTTGCTAGGCTAACCGATATGGGCAGACACGGACACGATTACCACAAAGGGACAGCAGGCTGTGCAGTAGCGGCGACAGTGTTCGGTCAGCTCGGTGGGTGGCCATCAGGCCGTAGCGTCCAGTGGTGAGCTTTCATGGCGAATCCTGGGATTAGCGGCGGCGGCCGCGGACATCAGCCTGTCGCTGGGGTGGGCGGTGCCATGAATTTTGTATGCACCGCGGCTGGTCACAAAGGTGGGTTGATGGAAACTGAAACAAAGACGCGATCCCAGCGCCAGACTACCGGCTGCCTTTCATGCTTCCATTCGAATATGCAGTTAGTATTCACATGTGCCATTTATGGTAGTAATGGGGAGGGGAGAATACCTTCCACGTGAACAGAAGCACGTGGTGAACAGTCACCTGTTGTGCACCATAGTATGGGACGTACCAATGAATGTCAAGAAATATCGCAATTATCCACTGCCAGCTGTGCACAGCAGGGGCGGCGTAATGCATGCGGCGCTGGGGCGCTGCCTCCCCTTGCGCGAACCAGCGTGTGTGTGTGTGTGTGGGGGGGGGTGAGTTGCACCCCTTGACAAACTCACGAAAACTGTTAAGTATCAAATGCTAAGCACTAAATCCTGACAGGTCCCGGAGGTCCGAAGTCGCCATGTCCTGGACAACATGGCGACTTCGGCAATGGGCGCGTTATTGGCCCAGAACATGATCTCTGCTATCGTCACGGGGAGCAAGACCTCGGGTAGCATGTTAGCTGGGTGAGCAAGTGACTTCCAGAAGAACCAATTTGAACCCAATCGGTTGAGTGTATACACTCAGCTAAAATCAGTAAAATAATAAGACAGCTGGAAGACAAAGGTATCCGTCCTTGAGGTCAGACGCTTATCACGCCAATACAAGTGCTATTCTGGACAGCCGTGCTTCTTGAAAATGTAGGCACCCTCCTGGGCTATTCGGGCACCGTTCTTCGTAATATGCAGAACATTATTGGCTATATATGCTACTCTATGGAGATGAAGGGCATCTTTCTAAGCAGTTAGGTGCTTTGAGAATGATTTGCTTTCTTTGATGTAAGGTTAGGCTGGGCTAGGCTAATTGATGTTACTCTTTTGCTGTACTACTGTAATCATTACTTTTTATGCTATGTTACTGAACTCCAAGCCCATTTTTTAGTGTTATTTTGCCTTCCAAATGAAAAATTGATTTGAAGAGGAAACGAGTAGTCACATAATGTTAACCACATTCAAAAACATTTCATTGGAAAAACAAATTCAAAGAATAAAAAAAATTACCTTAAACTGCAACTCTACAATCTTCTTCAGCTCTTACTAAATGATTGCAACTGCAGTGGAATGACTGCTGTATAGGTATGTACACAATATTGAAGATGATATGGAGTGCACTTCATTTTTTGCTCTATGTTGAAGCATGCACATAGGTATACCTTGTCATAAAAATAATGCATTCTTGTCAAGATGGTAATCAAGTGTTGCCCCTCACACTTTCTTTATATCAGCACGGTATCTAAGTCACCATTAGTTGACTGCCGATCAGCTGTTGGTGACACCACTCAAATGTACCAAGAAAACCTCCAGCTGGGTGCACCAAATGAACCCAGGGGTGTTATGTTAGGTTAGATTAGGTTAGGTTATCCTGCCAATGCCCCTGAGTGAGCACTGCATTGAACCCTTCAAAATATCCCTGGTAATGCCAATGAGTTCATTCAGTGCACCTGGCTGGATGTTTTCCTCCATGCTTTGAGTGATGTCACTAACAGCTGTGTTGGTTTAGGGGTGCATCAACTGCATAGGTCATACAGCTCACTAACAGCTGACTGGCAGTCAGCTGACAGTGACTTAGATACCTTGTTGACATGCAGAAAGTGTGAAAGGTAATACTTGAAGGTTACTGTCAAGGACATTGGAATCAAATTGAAGAAAAATCATTCAGCATAAGGGAAAATATAGCAAGCACCCAGGTATGTACTATGTACCTTGGTACCTGCCTACTAGGTAGGTATGTAGGTACCTACTTACCTACCTAG
Organism: Ashinkailepas kermadecensis; assembly: GCA_034440615.1. NCBI lineage: Eukaryota > Metazoa > Arthropoda > Thecostraca > Neolepadidae > Ashinkailepas > Ashinkailepas kermadecensis. The sequence goes on along the minus strand of JAOTOM010004692.1, from coordinate 83,885 downwards.
GGGTACCAATCAGACTAGGTAGGTACCTTGGTAGGTATGGGAAGCAGTATTATTGGAGATCAAGGTAAAATTTGTTGATTTTTGAATTTTTTAAGACAACATATTTTAACATGAAAAGGATGATGTGACCACTAATTTTCTCTGCAAATGATTACTTTTCATTTGGCAAAGAAATACATGAACATAATCTTCATTCTACAAATATAGCCCATCACATATAATTATTTGTACCAGGTGTGTCACAGATGTGATAAAGAAGAAATTGAACAATTCATGCACTCGATTCAATACTCTTTGACATAGAAAACCTTATGTTTCTGGCTTAATTCCATATTTCTTCATGACAAGGAATATTTGCAGCCAGACGCATCCATAACATTCGATCAAGGCCAGAAGTTCATGTGATGCTGTTAACATTAACAGCAGCTCTAAGAATGGTGCCTATATTTGATGACTTGGCCAAAAGTTTGTGTGGAACAATTCTGGTTTTCTGGTTAGGTTAGGTTAGATTATATTATGCTATAATATATTTTATATATTATGCTACATTATCTTAGGGTGCGTTATTTGTCTCCTTCATTCCGCGGATTCCGTCGACTGTGACGGAGCATATTTCGTGGACTGCAGCCACGGAACGTTCTGTGAAACTTTGCGCCGGATTACTTATGTGAGCCATTTGTCGCTGTTCGCAAACTTTCCTACTAATTTGCATGCATTCATGCATACAAATGTATGCATTCATTGCATGCTGTTACATTAAAGCAATGTGGTTGAATCACTTGTTGGCAACACCAGTAATTATGCAAAGCTCCGAACTATGATCTTATTGTTATTGGCCACTGATGCCTAATGTAATGCTAATGGTGTCAACAATAAAAAGGATAAAAATGCGAAACTATTCTGAGATGGCTCATGTTCTAGGTAGATGAATGTCAGACATGTCCAGGGCAGGCTATGACAGGCATGTCAAGGGCAGGGATGAAATCTGCATTAGTCATTGCACAGTGAACATGCCGACAGCGGACTGACGTCGTTCCGCTATCTGGACGCCAGTGGCCCGCTGTCGGCTGAGGAGTGGAATGTCCGCCAAGCCGATATGCAGCCGAAACCCAATCAACGTGGGACCGCTGCCAGGCTGCTGTCAGGACGCTTGGGGCCCGCTGTCGGCTGGGTAGTGGGATGTCTGACAACGCCCCGACGTCAGCCGGCCGATATTGATATGCCGAATTCAACCCGACATATGTTGATATTCCAGATCAGTATGCCGATGTCGGGCCGAGAGCGGTCCGATGTCGGCATACCGTTTACGAGATGTCGAGCTCGCTCCGACACGTGCGGACAGCGGGTCAACATCGGCATGTTTACTGGGTGGAGATGCAAATAATCAGAAAAAGAAGTTCCTGAAGGTAGTGTTTAGCTTACTGCTGTTTCACCTCAACAGTTGAGAATTTGACCACACTGCAACGGAAAACCCTCGCCGGTGGGAACATGGCATTTATTAGCGACATCTTCGCACAATCTAGCCCAATCGTAATCCACTCTACAACATTATTTGCGAATTTGCAATGTCTTCCTTGGCCCGCACATCAATTCCAATGTGCGTCGCCATCTTGGAAGAAACCGCACAGAACGGGGCTGGACATCTTTTTTTCAGTCCGCTGGTTCCCCGCAGAATCCACGACATCTGGCCGCGGAATTCGTGAGGAATGAACAAAGAACGACACATGACATCAGAGTCCACGGAATTCCTGGACGGAACGTGACAAAGAACGCAGCCTTAGTCTCAGTTAGGTTAGGCTATTATATATTTTCTATGATTTATATATTCAACCATCATTTTTCAATTCTTGACTGAACAGAAGTTAGTAGACAAACCAGATGCAGCCACACACAAGATACACCATGTATCAGTGTAAGCTTAGCTTTGCCATGTGAGGGATGTGCTCCAGTATGTCACATAATTATTAAGCTTTCTTGTAAGGACAGTCACACAAGCTTATAATTTTTCCGATAACATGGTGTCATTCCCAGCAAGGCTATTCACTCGAATTGTTCCAAGGTTTGCCAATATTTGCTTTTTAAAGAATCCCATGGCAGCAAGATTCATAACATCTTTCTAAAAGCATCAAAGCTTTGTAAGCCAGTCAGAACAGTGTGCTGGTCCGTCCGACACCATCTACGTACAAACGGACAAGCCACAGCCCGGATGATCCCATTAAGGTATGTAAATGTTTGCAGCATCAACTCATGAAACATGTTTTATATCATAGCAGATTTCCTCCATATCTTGCCTATGATGTCATCAACAGTATTGACCACTGTTGACTTAAAAGTAATCATTTGTGGAGAAAATCAATGGTTGCATTGCCTTCACCACATGAAAAACATTGTATTTAAAAAAATCCAAAGAATCAAATTTTACCTTGATCTCCAAATTTCCCAGGGAGGCAGGGGGTATGTATCTGAACATGTTCCATTTCCAAATGGATTGCCGATGCCCACAGCCCAAATACCTACATTTGGTCATCTGCTGCATCACATTCAGAGCAAAATAACAAAAAGATGGTGGTATTCATAAACTATGGACCTTCCTCTACTGAAATACAATGGTCTGAGCACATCATTCTACAGATTCTAATTGGACAGAGTTAGCAGGCACCATTTTTAGGCTTCCAAGAGCAGTAAGTTTTATAAAAATGTAAGGAAGTGACATCAATTTTTGTGTGCAATTACACCAGTTTTTTTAGTACCTAGTTACTAATGTCTTTACCACAACAGCTGCAGTGAAGTAATCCTACACAAACACATTTCCTGTGTTCTGAATACAGCAAACCACTACAAAATAATTGTTTTAGAGTTGCTCTTTGCCAGTGTCAGATAATTTTCATTGAAAGGAACTGTTTGAATGTGGATTGTTCATTGTTGTGTTCAGTAAACACAGTACAATTACTGGTTCATCCAAACAGAAGCAGCAGCAATGCCATTTGTTGCATGATGCCATAAGTGTTCGACACCCCACCCTCCCCTATGAACTTGAACTGATTTGCAAATAGGTAGGTAGGTACCTACCTACCTAGGGGAAGAGGGGGGTTCTGAACACCTAAGGCATTATGCAACAAATAGCTCTACTGCTGCTTCTGTATGGCTGAACCATTAATTGTACTGTGTTCACTGAACACAAAAATGAACAAGCTATCCATATTCAAACAGTTCTTTTCAATGAAAATCCTCTAACCAAACCAAAGAGCAACTTTAAAACAGATGATTATTTTATAGTGGTGTGCCGTATTCTGAACATGAAAATGTTGTTGTTCAGGATTACCTCACTGTAGCTGTTCTGGTACAAGCTATTAGTAGCTACTAAAAAATGCTGGTGTAATTGCAAAAAAAAATTGAAAATCACTTCCTTATGGTTTCCTTAAGGTAACTGCTCTTGAAAGCCTAAAATGGTTCCTCTGAACTTTGGAACCTCCATACACAAATAATAGGTATAATTATGTGATCAGACTTTCATATTTTGGTAGAGACAGGTCCATCATTTATGAATACCACCATTTGTTTTTCGTCATTTATGCACTGAACATGATGTGGTAGACGACCAAAGGTAGGTGTTCAGGAAACAGAACGTGTTCAGATACCCCCTCTTTCCCTACCTAGGTAGGTACCTCCTACCTATCTACCTGATACACATTTCTAAAACATTGATGTAACTACCTTAGAATAAACAAAAGAAAGATGAAATTCACCTGTATTGGGTAACAGACAAACATGCCAGGTAGATATCTTCATATATTTGTACCTTTACCGCTTCCACGTCCCTTCTTCCACGTACCCTCACTGATACACCACGTCAACACAGCTTCGAGACAGTTTAGTAGGTATATTTACTAAAAGGGTAAGTGAGTTTAGAATAAATATTTACTAAACTTTCAGACGTTTAGTAGGCATTGTAACTAAAGTTGCCTATATAAATATCTATATGTCTATACCGCGTGACCGGAAATGAGGACGTGAAAGGGGTATATTTTTTTTCTGGTAGTATTTCGATACCCGTTGCTTTTCTTGCGTATGTAAAGGTGGCGAGCCGCGGGCACTCGCTGTGCTGTTTTTTTTTACCCACAGTCCTGCGGTTGTGCCAGTCGGGGTCGGTGAAGGCAGGTGGTTACGTTCTCAGGCGTAGAAACGTCTGAAAAAGTGTGTGTGGGGGGAGGGGGAGGGTCAACAGGAGGGGCGTACCCAGGGATTTCGCAAAGTACCATAGCTGAGCACTTTTGCATGGAGAACCCGATCATTTTAATAGTAAACACATAACATTCACCGCCAAGGGGGATGGGGCAGGCCCCCTCGACGCGCCTATGGCTAACAGCAACATGTGGCACTGAAAAAGAACTATCATCGCAGAAAAGTTCTTTCAAATTCACACTTCACTTCACACTTCACATCCTTTCTCCGGAAGAACCGCTCTCGGAACTCGCGTCGTTGGGGAGTGGGGATCTCGGCGCGGATGCGTTAGCGGCTGGTGGTGCCGACAGTAACAGCGGCGATCTGGGTCCAACCTAAGCAACTTCCGTTCTGAGGGAAGAAGGGGATGGGTGCCCCGCTGTCAGGAGAGAACCGGCGTTGATGGGCACTGCGGTTAGCTTAGGAATAGAATGCCCTGATGTCCCATCCGTGGAGGGAGTGGGGTCAGAGACAGATGACCCCGGGCCTGGACTTCCTCCGAGTGTACCGCCAACTGTGTTGCGACGATCGAGTCGGGTTAAGCGAGCTCCTGGCTGGGTGTTGTTAGGATAGTCGTTAGTTACGGTGTAAGCGTGTGTGTGATGTGAGGTTGCGTGATGTTAGATTGAAATGCTAGTGTACCAATTGTTGTTAGAACAGCCGCTGGTTACAGTGCAAAACGTGTGTGATGTGAGCACTTGGTTGCGCGATGTTAGAATAAGATGCTAGTGTACCAATTGTTATAACTAGCGTCGTGCGGAAAATGAGGATCCCGCCGGGGATGCGTTAGTGGATGGGCGGTTTGTTTCGGGTCTACACCACATTGTGAAACTGTGCAATGTCTACGCGGATTGTGGAACGCTTCAGTCGTTGGGGCGCCGGCAGTCCTGCCTATGGCGAGCGCTAGAGGCCTTGTGCTGAAATCTAGTGCGTACCCTATTAAGACTTGCAACGGTTTTACGCAGTCGCTACATCAGTTTTTGTGTTGCGGATAAACCCGTTGCCATGCTGCTGACGACCACTTGTGACGATAGTTCGAACAGCGTGGCGATACATCGTGTGCCATTTCGCTCCGGTGTCATGTCTTGGTCATGTGCGTTGAGTGCGTGTGCACTCCTTTTTTCAAGGTTTATAGAGTGTAGACGGGTGACGTCATGGTTCCTCGCGTTGCCTTGGCGACGCGTGCCTTCCCATTGGCTTGTTGGTTTCGCGCCGAAACACCCCGGCCGCGATGGATAAATGTTTAGGTACCATATCATGGGAGAAAGCTGGTGAACCATACATGCATAGACACTCACACCTATGTTTTTTGTTTGTTTGTTCCAAGTTTTTGTATGATTTGTCTCTATAATATATATATATATATATATATATATATATATATATATATATATATATATATAATCTCTTTTTTTCATATGTTTTACTTTAAATGTGTTCCTGAGGCATAATAGTTTAACATGTGTGTGCATGTGTGGGTGTGAGCACATGTGATATATGTATGTATATATTTATGTGTATATGTACTTCAGGTGGGCAACTGGTTCAGTGTCCAAAGTGCAACGAAGAAGGGCCCTTGTGGCTCATAGTTGCACTGATCTGTGATGTCTTTTTATGTCTTCTCCTTTCCCGTATTGGAGTCTGATCCCACAATCTGGACCCCCGCAAGGGTGCTAATTTACAGGCATGATTGAGAGTCTGACACGCTTATTGTAGACAATTTGCAGCTAAATTTAGGTACTCTAAGATCTTTCTTTCCCCGCTTGAGGGAAGATCTATTGATGTCTGCTACCAGTTTTTTGTCTCGATTCAGCATCGTGAGGGGAAGACCGAAGCCAATATTGATGGTACTAGGGACTCCGCACAAGCATACAAATCAACACCAATGCTTTTATCTGTCTTGAGGGTTTCATCTTGAAACCTCATCTGCCATGTTGAATCATTTGCCCTCTTAGCGATTTGCTATACCTGTCCTGAGGGCATTTTTTTCATGCAGACATCCATCTTGGGGTTCCTTTCACATTTTGGAGGTATGGTTTCTTTCATAAGAACATCCTCGTGCCCCTTGGTGGTCTCTCTTTCTCTCTACACACACATATATATATATATATATATATATATATATATATATATATATATATATATATATATAGTATGTATGTATGTATGCATGCATGTATGTATGTACTCTCTCCATATCTCTGTCTCTCTGTCTCTCTGGTCGTGAGGTCTCCATTTACGTCCTGGAATCCCCGTGTCCTGTTTCGGGGAGCTTCCTCTCCACTATTGGGACTTCCTTGTCCATTAGAAATCCCCTTTGGGGAGCCTCCTTCCCCATTTTGGGTCTTGTTTTATCATAGGGGCCCCTCTTTCATCTCGGGAATCCTCGCTCATGTCTTGGGGTGAGTTCCTTTTCTGGTCCTGGAACCTCAGCGCCGTCTTGGTGGCCTCATTCCCCATCTTGTGTGAGAGCTTCGCAGCGGCGGACCCAGCGGACCGGCTTTGAGTTGGTTTGGTTTTGGCTTTACAAATATTGATGTTAACCAAATTGAAAAACTCATCAACGTTGGGCAGTTTGCAGCCTGAAATACCGTATACAATATTCTCATCATAAAATTCCCCCAGTTTTGCCGCAAATCGTGAATGAAGGTCGATTTAGCTAAAAATGTGGCGACATTGGGAGGGGATCCCCCGATTGCAGGAGCGTCACTACTGGGGAGCCCGAGGACCCAGTCCACTGGAACCCCACGGTAACTCCCGTCCCCTCCCAATGGGAAAACATTCCCAAACTTTTCGCGCTTCGTCCATGTGGCGTGCCTGGCCGTGTCCCTCTCCCGGCAAAAATATTATGACACCCCTGGCCCGCTTCCCGTGGATTCGCCTCTGGGCTTCATTCTTGTTCCGTTCCTTCTTCTATTGCCAGCTTCTCGACGCTGTATTTGACAATGGGTTCACCTCCCTCACCCGTCCCGGCTGCTTGCGCTCCTGCCGACTATTGCGCATCATTATTTGTTTTGCTTGATTGTGCACATAGATGCAATACAATGAAAACGCCTGGCAAGCGGGTCAGTGTTTCTTTTGTTCGCATGGACTCGACCATGCATACTTAGAATGTAGCGTGTTCCACATGGAACGATTGGAACAGTGTGCTTCCTCTCCTGTGGCCGATGTCTTTACACTGACGAACAACGGGGATGGATATGAACTTGGGGGGGGGTTGGACGTCCCCCCAGAACCGGTTAACATTGCAACCATGTGCACGGGAATAGACTAAGCGCACGGTGTGGTTTCGGCCCTCGGTTAATATGGCTGACCTGTGGGTAGCAGCGCCGTGCTGGACGACTTCCGTGGTCCTTCGTCTTACACGAAAGCAATTTATTTCAAGTTCGCTTAAGAATGGCGCCAAAATGGAATATATTTGCTGACTACATTATCTCGCCTTTTGTCATCGTTTGCAACGAACTCTAGTGAAGCCCACATGCATCGTCATGCAACGGAGCAGCAGATGGGGGATGTGCATAGTCATAGATGTAGGCTTCTGAAAATAATTGGGGGTTCACAATGCATAAAGCCAATGGGCGGGTTCAAATTGATCGGAAGTACAATCCGCTTCAAATATTGAAATTATTGGATGGAGGGGGAGGGGAAAGCCAGCATTGGCTGGGGATACAAGAACTCTAAAATAAACATACCAAGATACGACCCTTGTTAAGTTCCCGCCCCTTTAGCGGCAGGAGGTTCCCCTGGAGGAGCCGCATGAAGTCCTTGAGAAATCCGACTGCAACCCTGCGCTCTACCCCCCAATACAAAAAGCCCGATCAGAGTAGTCCATCCTCCCGAGATACCCAGACATTCTCCTCCCATCGAAATGCCCTCCACCCTTCCAGCCTCACCCCATAAGATAAGGTTTGTGTGAAGAAAGCCGCTCTCAGATTGAGGCCTCCCACTACAAAAAGTATGGCTGCGCCGTTGTCATGTGCTGACTTATGCCCGATTCGTGCCATGGCTTGGGGTCTCTTCCCGCTTAAGACCAGTAGAAAATGCATTTTGACGGGCAAGCCTGGCTCGATCTATATTGACTTCAAGCTAAGTAGCGAAAAGTCCCGTGCATTGTTTCCATGCAGGTCTCAAACATCATGCAGCAATTCCAAAGGTGGGCGCGCCGCTGAATTTTGGTACTTGCGCCCGCGCCCCTGCGCCGGCGGCGATGCCCACCTGCGCCCGCGCCGCTGCGCCGCTATTTTTGGGACCTGCAGTTGCGTCCCGTGCCGCTATTAATTAAGTATGCCTATACAAAAACTATGTGCAGTGCCAAAGTTTCTACCTATTTAGCCCCCAAAAAACCAGTTTTAGGCTATAAAAAAGTCATTTTTATTGAAAATACAACTTATAATTGGCATCACAGTTACCTATATTCACATTAAAGATTAAACTATGGCCCGTGAGCTATATTGCTCGGCAGGCGGTAAATTTAGCCAGATTGGCCCCGCCCACTGAGTCTGAGTTTCTGTCTCTACTCATCCTTCTACTCAATGTCCTCCTCCTCCTTGTCCTCCATGTTAGGCTCCAAGTACTTGTACCCCATAAGCTTCAGGTTGCCGCGGAGGAAGACCAGCTGCTCAAAGTTGCAGGCCGTCAGGGAGACCCTTTTGGGCCTCAAGATGTCCCCGGCGACGCTGAACAGCCTCTCCACTGCAGCAGAGCTGGGGAGGGCAGTGTTGTATTTAATGAACATGTCCATCCAGGCCTCCCTGTGCTCCATGGGGAACATCTTGATGGTCAGGGGGTCCTCATTGTGGGCCCGCTTCCAGGACCGCATGGCGTTGTTAAGGACCTCATCCAGGTCCTGCGTCCCCTCCTCAGGAGCGTCCTCATCGTCCATGAGTAGGTCGACAATGTCCTGGCGTCTGGGCTGGTTAAAAGGTTTTAAAGGTTACTAAAAGTTTTAGTAATGTATATAGAACTTTACAGATAGTTACTTTTACTAATGTATATGGTTAGTATAATTACTTATAATACTACACGTAACAGGTAGTCAGGCACATATGGGTTTGCCGCGTCGGATTCTTAGGTCGTCTTTTATCGCTCGCTAAAACTGGGCAGCGGCGCGGACAGCGGCGCGTATTTTTGACTTGCGCCGCGCGAAGCGGCGCAATTTGCGTGCGCCGTGCCCACGTTTGAGCAATTCCACAAAGACACATGGATGCGTCCATGCACGGGGCGGGCTTCAGCTGATCAGATGGAGCGAGTTAGTTAATCTAAAGCTAGCAATGTCTGTGAGTGCACTCAAAATACTAATGCTAACACCTTTCCTAGGCTGCGAGGGTAGCTGCCCCCTCAATGCCACCCCGAATACTGCGCATCGCCTCCACATACTGGCGCAAATTGCGCCGCGCGAAGGCGCAATTTGCGTGCGCCGTGCCCACGTTTGAGCAATTCCACAAAGACACATGGATGCGTCCATGCACGGGGCGGGCTTCAGCTGATCAGATGGAGCGAGTTAGTTAATCTAAAGCTAGCAATGTCTGTGAGTGCACTCAAAATACTAATGCTAACACCTTTCCTAGGCTGCGAGGGTAGCTGCCCCCTCAATGCCACCCCGAATACTGCGCATCGCCTCCACATACTCCTGCGACCCTATCGTTATAAAGTAAGTGCCGCGAGATGGAACCCTTTCACATACTGCATTTCCTAGCCTAAGCTTGCGATTTCACGCGGACAAAAATGACACTGTTCTGAAGGAAAAAGACGTGCGTATAGATTTTATTTCGTTACTAGAAAGAAAACAACGTTTATTGGAAGCAATTCACTACTTTGCATCGTGCGCGCCGATCGTCTCATATTCATACGTGGTTACGGCGAGGGCGGGTGACGCATCAGGAACGTCATAAGGCAACCTGCGCCGAAAGGTGCGCAGAAGCTTATGATTTTACCTCTGTATACGGCCTTGGGTTGGGCAAACGGTGTTTCTGATCGTTGGCATGGGAATCGAAATATAAGGCTGATTAATATTGTTTTGATTCCTAGGTTCTTGAACATGCTCTTAAGTTGGTGCAGAATTTCTTCAGTTCATAGGATACAACAACCCTCAACCTGTCATCGTTCGTAACCCTTAAAGTTTCACGAATTGAAATTGAAACCATAGCTGGATTTGCCAAATATGAACTTAGGCTTACCGGTAAATTTATGCCTTAATGTGTTTTATGAATCCTTGGAATTTATAATTCCAATGCAATGTTTATGAAGGTGACTAGGATGATGGGATCACTCATTTTCGGTGCAAATGCTTACTTTTCAGGTTGTGAGCAAAATAACACCAAAAAGGCTTCCATTTAGGTAGCATAGCATACAAATAAATGTTTTAAAAACTGCAGTATAACCTAACCTAAACTACCCTAACCTTTTGACAGAAATATCCTTATTTCCAACTATGATGTTTTTGTCAATGCAATTTGCTTGTGAATTACCATGCATAATTAATGCCATTTTCTTACTGGCAGGGGTGTCGATTTTTGAAAAACATTGGGGGGGGGGGCGAAGTGTTAACGTACTAGACCCCCTCCCCCATCCAAAAACTCATTGGATTTCGCCCACTATATTTTCAGACCTCGATAATTATGATTTTTATTTGACGATGTGTATATTGATGTTTGTTCAGCATCCTCGCCAACGGACAAAATCGTCCAGTAACAGGTGAAGTCACCTAAGCAAAAGAGCAGTACACAATACATGTCAACATAAAAACTTTGAGTCATAGCATGCGACTACAGAGACATACAGTGGACTCGGGTCCAACGTCATCATCAACGTCACCGTCATCGTCAACGTTACCGTCACCCTCCCCTCACTCTACACACCAACAAACACACACCGGCGGAAGTAAAATATTTCTGCGCCCATACGTACGCTAAACCACACCGGCCTTGATGGAGCATCGGAGCACAGAAGGCCTGAACTGTGATGACGATGGGTGAAGGTATTTCCTTGGTGCCTAACATTAGGGAGGGGCGAAGCCAAAGTTTTGGTGGGGCGAATTCAGAGTCGGAGAGGGGCACAGCCTCCACAAAAGCATATAAATATAAAACAATGTCCTCTGATCAAACATGTGCATTGAAGTAGTCATCGTGATCACCGAGTCTAGTCAGTCACCACACACGACACCAAGCAAACTAAAATGCACAACGGATCATAGACATCAATCAGCGAAATCGTCCTACTACTTTTTAATTATAACAGTCTAAAACTCCGCCCGTACCAAATGGCGCAAGCAATAGCAAGAGTAGGACACACTGGGTACATGTCTCTCCGGTCACGACCAACGAGTCCGAAAAGGTCAGTCCAGGAGATTCCCAGAAGTGCCATTCGACGGTTTTAAAATGGATATGTCGGCTCGAATGGTTTCTTTGCTAGAGTCGGAAGTATAAAGTACAAAATTCGGAAAGTGGGAATAATGGCAGAAATCAAAGCAGTTTTTAAATCGGCGGAATTGGAATGGTCCCCGCACCAGGTGTGTCGCAATGAGGAATTTTCACTGCAACCCTGTTAGTACTTGTAATCCTTTCCTTCCAAAAGGTTAAGTGCGAAGTGTTCTATACCTTTGGTGGTGCTTGGACCCCACCATATTTGCCTTCTTGACCTCATTCACCAATTTGATTTCTAATTCCCCTTGAAATTGACTTGGGACCGATCAAGGAGGATAATATTCCAAAATTTCCAAAATGCCGAGATTCGCAGTAGTTGCAGCATAGCAACAAAACAATCCAGATCATACTGTTCTTTCATCAAATCAAATAACACTGCTTTCCCAAAATTTTAATCAAGGTCCAGGTTACTAAACGGAGGTCAGGTCAAATTCTCTCTTCTTATCGCAGTAAGGGGAAAACTTTTCGTGCAGAACGTGATGAAAGAATGATATAAACATTCGGCTTTCAAATATGTGACAAGGTCAACGGTGTTACGTCAGGTCAAGTATTATGAATATTCTACACTGCCGTCTTGTGTGTGGAGTTGGGGTTTCTGTGTGCGTCAGCTGCCTTGACGACATTGCGCCCGCAATGTCGTCTGATGCCGAATGCTACTGCTCCTTGTGAATTGAAATGTTAATTAGGTTTTAGAGCCACCGAAGTAGTACACCATAACATTGTGTGAACAATGATCCGAGATGACCCGACTTTGTGTGACCGGACCTTATCATATTAAGCAAACATGTAGCATATACAGGGCATATATAAAGATATGCAAAATGTCGGGCAGTAGGAACACATGGCACACGTAAGGAGTCTTCATATAGACACGAATAAGGCCACAAGGATGCCGCACCCAAATGCATTTCTGGCTGCGCTGCAGTCAGTACCTGTAATCATTACCCCAGTGGAAGGTCAGTCTCGCTGCTGACATAATTTGCTTTTCTGATGGCATCAATATTCAGCGCTCGAAGCTCACAACAAGAGCAGCTGTGTCTCAAGCAGATTCAATAGCTGTGACGAATTGGTAAATATTAATACATGGGTGACATTGGTACCTACTAATGGTAAGGTGAACGATAGAATACGGAGAAAATGACAACTAATGCACACAAAACTGCTCGGAAAGATGATGCAAAGCCGTGAATAATCCCACACCGTTCACTGTGACTCATCAGGGCCGTGGAGTACGCACCGTCTACCAGGGCTGGATTTATAATTTTGCAATCCTGGGTGAGGAAAGGACAATTTCTGAGTGATGGAATACGGAGAGGATATTTTCCTTCAAACCTTGGCAACAGAATCTCACTTTGAAGTTTCAGGTGAATCTTGAGCACTTTACCACAGGACAATTCATTGTCGAACAACACCATCAGACATCCAAATTGAAAACGCATGGAGGAAACAACATGGAGGATAATTTTGCGAAGAGGATAATGCTACGAATGGCAAAATCCAGGAAAGACCCGTTTTTCGACCCTGACGTCCACTGTGGCGGGCCAGGATCGCAGAGCAAACCGTCCACTGTGGCGGACCGGGGCTGTGTAGCACACCTTCTACTATGGCGGACCAGAGCCGCGAAGCACACCGTCCACTCTGGCGGACCGGTGCCGCGAAGCGCATGGTCCACTGTAACGGACCGGAGCCTCGGAGCACACCGTCCACTGTGGCGGATCAGGGCCGCGGAGTACATCATCAACTGTGACAGACCAGGGTCGCAGAATACACCGTCCACTGTGGTGGACCGGTGCCGTGGGGCACACCTACTATGACCGACTAGGGCCGCGAAGCATAGCGTCCACTGCGGCGGATCAGGGCCGCGGAGTACATCATTCACTGTGGTGGATCAGGGGCGCGGAGCAAACCGTCCACTGTGGCGGATCAGGGCCGTGGAGTACACCGTCCATTGTGGCAGATCGGGGCCACGGAGCACATCGTCCACTGTGGCGCAGTGATAAATTATTCGTGAAATAGGGAGGAATATACCACTTTCTGAACACTCCATCGACATCCTTGTCCAAGAGGTATCGACATCCTGATCCTTGATTGGTGCTTATTAATTCCTCGTGTTTCCCTTATAACAGTATCTCGTTCATAAATCACATGTTCATGCTCTCGATGAGGAATGGTGATACACGAACATTTTGCAATGCAATTTCAGGTTAAGGCAATGGCGCAACCAGGATTTCCGTTCGGGGGGGGCAGGGTTGGAGAGCGGGCCCCCTCGCAAGCGGGCCCCCCTCATGTTTTTAAAAAGTCTGCGGAAAACATGCACTTACTTTTGAGCGGGCCCCTATGTTTGTAAAAGGTCACCCCTGGTTCTACCCGGGTTATGGTTCCCCGTGGTTCTAAGCGGGCTATTGGTTCAAAAAGTGGGCCCGGTTCGAAGCGGGCCCCTGGTTCCAGACAGGGCCCCAGGTTGCAGGCCCTGGTTCAAAAAAGGGCCCCGGGTTGAAGCGGGCCCCTGGTTCTAAGCGGGATATTGGTTCAATGCGGGCCCCTGAATCAAAATGGGCCCCGGTCCCCAAACCCCCCCCTTTTTCCGCCGGCCCCTTGTTCCCCAAACCCTTCGCCGCCCGCGGCCCCCGGGGGGGGTTTTGGAGGGGGCCCCCCCCGCCCGGGGGCCCAAAACATTGGGGGGGGGGGGGGGGCCCCCCCCGTCGTTCCTACTGGGTAAGGATTGAGGGGGCCCGGTTTTAAAACGGCCCCCAGATTTTCAGTTGGCTCAAGGGCCCCTGCGGTATTGCAGAAAATACCTGTTTATGGCATAGGTATTATTCTCTCAATCCAGAATATAGGTCTTCCTAAATTATGAACCTGAAAACAAATCATAAAGGTACAGTCATAAGTACCTAAACCATTGGTTCAAATTTGAGTCTGAAAGACATCAAAATCGTTTTAAATGACACTAATTCCATGTCAAACTTCGACATCCTACTGTGCTCGTTTCGACATCTCGCACCTAACGAAAAACCAATAGTTTAACCCTGCTGTGGCGGACCGGGGCCGCGGAGTACACCGTCCCTTGCGGCGGATCATAGCCATCAACAGGTCAAATTATGTCATGCCATGACAGTGGCGTACCTAGGATTTGCGAGAGGGGGCAAACTGATTTGAAAGGTGCTCAACTACCCCTATTTAGAAACGTCCCCGGATTTCTACCAATATATTTTGTTCAAAGGTGATTCTTTATATTTTTGTTGTAGAATAATTAGTGGACAAATTAACTGTCCTGTGGAGGGGACCAAATATACCACCATTATTTCTAAATCACCGGATTTCAACCCTAACTCCCCCCATCCTGCTTGAAGGTTTTTTTTTGGTATCCGATAAAAAGTCACCTCGCACTGCTGAAATTACACCTAAAAAAAATCATTCAAAAATGTTAAATTTGGCAATATCAGGCATTTGAATTAATAACGCCCTGTCGCCAAAACGCCAACGTTCGTGCACGTGTACACCCGCCTTGCGCAGTCGGCGCATTCGCCACTCTACGTGCGCTTCTCCGGTTTCTGCTAGGTCTCCCACGTTTTGCTAATTACTGTCACATGATAGTCTTGTGCCACATTTGACATGTGGAATGCCTGGTATGGCGGCTCGCTGGAAAAAAATCGAAAAATTCAATTCGATGTATTAGTTCTCTTCTCACATTTTCTCGTCATTAGGAAATCCGGAGACACAATGAGCTTTGATGCACCTCATCTCTTTGGTTAAATAAGCTCCCAGATTGTCTACCGAGCCGTGAGCTAAGCTAGGTGTTCGTTTTTTACCTGTTGCGTTTTTATTCTTCTACGGATGTCTTTTAAGGTTCCAGCAAATTTTTGTTTGAGGCCCGGCACATGTTCGAGACCCGGCTCTTCTTTTACAGCTTTGTTGCCTTTTTATACACCGATGGTATTTTTCTGGTATCGGCGCGTTTCCGAAGACGCCAATGTGCTTTAGTATCCGGTCTATCTGTTCCTTGTTTATGATCAATTCCATTTTTGAGGGACCATCCTGTTTTTGAAGCTCCGTGCGGTCTCATGGACCTGGTGTGCCTTGAGGGTCTCCGTTATGCTTTTATTTAGCGCTCCCAGTGTGTTTATTTCGAGCTGAAGCGCATATTTTAAGATCCTGTCGCTTTTTGCGAAACTCGGTGCGCTTTTGTTTCCCGACATAAAATTTTGGGATTACCGCCGGAATTTTTCCCTGAACGCGATATTTGGGGGCCCCGTGATCACTTGTTGGATCCTAGCTCCAGCTTTAGTAGCTAGGACACGTTGGGGGGGGGGGGGGGGCAACACGTTTTGTGGGCTTTTGGAGCGGTTATTGGGACCCCGGGGTGAATTTCCATGTCGGGGCTGTTTTTCGTTGACCCGGCTTCATTTGTTGGGTGATCACAATGATACTTTGGAGCCTCGGTGAAACTTGTCATGCCCCTATCGTGATTTTCAGGGATCCGGGCGAGACTTCTTTGTACCCCTAGGCTCAGCGTGACTTTCCGGGGTCCCGGCCAGACCGTCTGTGGCCTCCGTTGCGATGTTCTCGAACCACAGCACGACTCTTTCGAGCCCCCAGCGTGATTTTCAGGGGCCCAGATTAGAACTTTTGAGACCTCAGCGTCCTTTTTAGAAGCCCCTGTGGGACTTTTTGGCCCCAATGCGATTCTACGAGGCCCCGGTGCGATTATTTGGGGCCCAAACGGGATTATTAAGGAAACTGGCACAATCTTTTTCGGGAGCTCGACGCGATTCTTGGGGGCCCCACAACCTGTCAAGGAGCAACGGCCCACAATGTCCCCTCCCAATTTGGCATGCTACTGTGCCATGTAATTATGCAACAAAGCATATAGGAATAGCTCATCTGTTTCATCACTCACACGTGATTTCTACTCCCAAGTTCTCCAGACAGTTTGAGGAAACATCTCCTACATGGATAGGCAAGGATGTACTATTAGGCAACAAGGATACCATGGAATTCAGATCATAGTACTTTTGATGCAATACATACCTTGTTCCGCAGGCTGCTTTGGAGATGGATGCGCTCCTGAAGTTTGGTCAGGGTTGGAGTTGGAGGTGGATGGAGCAGCACTGTGAAGGACATTACATATGATTCCAAGGACTTCTTTCTGTTTGCATACCATTACCAGTGGGAATGGTATGGATTCACTCATTAGTGAATTCATACCATAACCTAATAACCATAACGAACATAAACTAACTACCCAACCAGGGGGGGGGGCCCCGGTCCCCCCCTTTTTTTTTGTTGTGGTGGGGCGCCCCCCTCCCCCCCCCCCCGGGCCGGGGCTCGGGGTGGTTTTTTTGTTTTTTTGGGCGTCCGGCCCCTTTAAACTAAATTTTTGTTTTGGGGTTTTTTCCCCGCCCCGCCCCCCCCCGGGGCCTTTTTTTTTTGGGGCCCGCCCTTTAATTAAACCCCTCTTTCACAACGGGCCCCTCTCCCCCCCTCCCCTCTTTCTTTAGCTGGGGGGGCTGTCTGGCGGGGGCCCCCCCCCCCCCCCCCCCCCCTTTTTGTTCGGGCCCCCCCCTTTTAACAAACCCCCCCCCTCAGGCCCCGCCCCCCTTTTTCCCCGGGGCCCTTTTTTTTTTTTTTTTAAAAAGGGCCGGCCCCCCTAAATTTTTTTTTTTTTTTTTTTTTTTTTTTTAAAAAAAGGGGGGGGCCCCTGGGGGGGCGCCCTTTCCCCCCCGGCCCCCCGAACTGAAATCCTGGTTGCGCCACTGATCTAGCATATCCTAACCTCCCTTTGGAGACAAAACAAAAAAATGAGAAAACAATTCTACGCAATATACGTTCTGTAATTTTTAAAAATCACGAAACCGAATCCAACCTAACGTAACCTAACGTCAGCTACTTTTGAAAGAAAAATTCACGATTTGTAGAAAATTTTCGAATATTTTTGACAAATTTTTCCAACCTAAAAAAAAACTAAACTAGCCTAACCTAGCCAAACCGGTAGTATTGTGCTTTAATGTGGTAACAAGACAAGTATTTACACACATTTGTCTCCATATACCAAACAAATGGGTTAGGCTTGGTTAAGTTAAGTTAGTCTATGTTTTTCAAGTTGGAAAACTATTAAAAACAACTCCAATACAGTTTCCTCATAAATTTACAATTATTTGGTAAATTTGCAATTTCAGGCTGTTTTTTTTTCGGTTGATTTTTTGGAATTTTTCTTCAGAGTCCATGTTTATGAAGGTGACTAAGATTAAGGGACCACTTATTTTCTGTGCAAATGCTTACTTTTCAGGTTGTAAGCAAAATATTGGAAAAAAATGGCTTTGAGTTAGGTCACATAGCATAAAAATAAGTGTTTTTTAATGCATCAAAACCTAACATAGCATAGACTACCCTACCGTTTGAGAACACAAAATCAAAAAAGTAAAATTAGAAAATGTCAGGAAGCAATTTATTTTCTGAAAATTCTCAACATTAAAAAAGAAACCTAACTCAACCTAACCCAACCTATCCTAACATCAGCTGCTTTTCAAGACAAAATTTTTGTAAAAATGCTTGTACAATTTTTGGGACACCTTTCGGTATTATTGTGCTTTAAGGTGGTAACAAGGAAAGTTGTTTATGGGAGCTGTATGACCAACAAAGTCAATGTGGCAGTAAGCCCAAATAACCAACCAACCAACCAAGAAAAGTTCTTACACACATTTGTCTCCATAAAGCAAACAAAGGAGTTAGATTTGTTTAGGTTAGATTAGTTTCGGTTATTTAAGTTGAAAAATTTGTCAATTTTTTCCCACATAAAAATGCAATTGCACAGAAGAAAGTGGTTCCATCATCTTAGTCACCCTCATGAACATGTTATTCTGAAGAATAATTCCAAATAAATAATCAAAAACGCCTTCAACTGCAATTTTACAAAAACAAAATTATGCAAGAGCAACTGATGTTAGGTTAGGTTAGGCTGGGTTCGATTTTTTAATTTTGAACATGTTCAGAACATAAAATGCTTTAACTTTGCTAATATTTTTTCATTTTTTTCCGAAGGGAGGTTGGGCTAGGTTAGGTTAGGTTATGCTGAATTTTCATTATATTTTTTTAAATACATTTATTTTATGCTATGCTACCTAACTCAAAGCCCCTTTCTTGGTGTTATTTTCCTCACAACTTGAAAAGTAAGCATTTACACAGAAAAAGAGTGGTCCCATCATCTTAGTCACATACAAAAACATTACATTCAAATGATAAATTCCAAGAATTCTAAGCCATCTTAAAGCACAAATTTACTACCAAACCTAACCCATTCGTTTGTTCTATGGAGGAAAATGTGCGTAAAAACTTGTATTGTTACCACCTTAAAGCACAATACTACTCAAATATGGTAGGTAGGTAGTAAAGACCCTAGTGGAAAAATCCTACAGGATTGTCCTGCACAATTGTGCAGGACAGCGTCTTGAAGGATCCTGCAGGATTCTGTGTGAGATATTGATACAAGGATACTACAGGATCCTGCACATAAATCCTACAGGATCCTGCACATAAATCCTGCAGGATCCTGCATATAAATCCTGCAGGGTCCTGCAGGATCCTTCACATAGATCCTGCGGGATTCAGAACTGTTCTGCATGATCCTTCACATAAATCATGCAGGATCCTTCACATAAATCCTGCAGGATCCTTCACATAAATCTTGCAGGATCCTTCACATAAATCCTGTAGGATCTATGGCTGTCCTGCAAGATCTTGCGCATAAATCCTACAGAATCCTTCACATAAATCCTGTCATATCCAGGACTGTCCTGCATGATCATGCACATAAATCCTGTCGGATCCACTGCAGCGCCTAGGTGCGTGGGCAGGCGTAGGACCTCGGAAAGCAACCAGGGGGAAGAGACGTACCATGATGATGGCAGGTAATGGATGAGAGGTACCATGGTAGTGTTCAGGTAATGGAGGAAAGGTAATGCTGGTTAGTCTGAAGCCAGGGAGGTACTGTTGCCAATTGACACCCATGCAGTGTGCTATCAGATCGGCACCTCCACCTAAGCGTGGTCGACCTCCAGAGAGATCATCCCAGAGACACGAGATGGGACATTTATTCAGCGCGGGGGGGGAGTGATTTTTTTAGGCGTGCCGGACCATGAAGGTCATTTGCGCCGCCTTTTTATTCAGCGGCGTGCCGGCACAATAGGTAACCAAACTGTTGAAGCCTGAAACCTAGTTATTACATTGAAGAACGAAGATGTCGAAAAGTACATGCATTTGTGAAAGCGTACAAGTCAGTCCGTTGAGTGAAGTAGACAGCTATTATGGCAGATGGCTATTGGACAAAGAGCATTAGAGGTAAGCAGAGAAACAAGCAATAATTGACATGGTTAAGCACGATGCTCTCACTCGCGCTCCACAACACCACAACTGTCCTGTAGGATCCTACATGATCTGTCACATAAATCCAGTGCATCCAGGGCAGTCCTGCAGGACCATGCACATAAATCCTGCAGAACCCTTCACATAAATCCTGTCAGATCCAGGGCTGTCCTGCATGATCCTGCACATAAATCCTGCAGGATCCTTCACATATATCCTGTCGCATCCAGGGCTGTCCTGCAGGATTCCTTACACTAATCGTGTTGGATCCATGACTATCCTGCAGGGTCCTGCATAGCAATTGAATGGGAGCCTACAGGATCCCGTGGTGTCCTGCATATAAATCCTATAGGGTCCTGCACATAAATCCTGCACGTTCCTGGACATAAATCCTACAGGGTCCTGCACATAAATTTTGCTGGATCCTGCACATAAATTTTGCTGGATCCTGCATGTGAATCACACAGCATCCTGTACCTGAATTGTACATGACCCTTCATGGTTTTGTGAAGGATCTTGCATGATTATTGTCAGAATTCTGCACAATAAACCACATGATCATGTACAGTAGCCATGCACTCAAACCTTCTCGGAGGGGCGCCTGTTCCCGGCCGAAGGGGCGCCAGCTTCCATGGGGCGGGAGCACATGCTCCCAGCTCCCCTCCCCAGATATGTCACTGATAACTGCATCACATCAAACCTTTAAGACGGACCTGAATAGATATCTGTAAAATCCTGCAGGACAGTCATGCATGTCATTGGAATCCTGCAGGGCAGTCATGCATGACATTACAATCCTGTAGGACAGCTTTCTATACTTCTCAAATCCTGCAGGGTTGTCCTGCAGGATCGCATGTCTGTGCAGGAGTGTCTGCGGAAATGTACAGGATCCTGTAGGATCGTGGTGATTTTCTGAGAATCCTGTAGGACTTTTTCACTAGGGGAGTCCATCGAATAGTCGGATAATCGATTAATTCGACGAATACGAATATTCGAATTCGTCGGCAGAAAAATATTTTAATCGATAAATACGATTATTCCGAATATTCGCCAGCGTTTGCTTCTTCCCGTGTGTCAAGGTCACGGTCAGTGAATTCTTGATGTAGAAGTAGAATTTCTGTGTTTTGGGCTCAACGAACTCAATACAAAGATAAACGCAATTTTTTATCCCCCGGCCTGATGGTACCAGCCGCATTGCAGCGCACGTGCCTACCGGCCGAAAATCAAACCAATACTCGTCTGTTGTGAACTGCCGGTCCGTTCAGTTTTCAAATTTCAGCGTACTGAGCGGTGTGTGTTTTGTGCTTCGTGCTTTGTGAGGCCGTTATAATCTTGCAGCGGATTTTTGGCATATTGTGAGGGTTCACGGGCGGATCCAGAAGGGGATACGGGGCTATAGCCCTCCCTGAAGCCAGGGCTTGCCCTCTCGTAAGCCGAGGTCCCCCCCCGCAAAATTCATGTCCCATTCCCTCCCGCTAGTCAACCGCATTTTGCCCTTGCATCTGACGAATTTTGCCTTTCCCCTGACGAATTTTACCTTTCCCCTGACCAATTTTACCTTGCCCCTGATGAGTTGACCCCCCCGTGGATGAAATCCTGGATCCTCCCCTGGTGACAACTAATAAGTTTAGGGTCGAGGATTTATATCATTTTTGTCAAAATATGGTGTGATTTATGACATCAAAACCGCCAATATTTGTGATGAAAAACGCCGAAAAAAATATTTTGAGGGGCTTTACTTTGACAAAATATGATGTACCTATGTTTACATGTTAAAAGATTCGGTTTTGGCTTCTTACGTGGATGACATTCCTTGTTAGCAATCATCTAGCAGTTTTCCAGTTTCCACCCAGATACCAATTTCGACCAATTAGTCAAACTTGACCATACTTAAGGATTTAACACGGTGATCGCAAACAATGAATTAACTAATGTAAGACACAATTGATAAAAAAAGACATCTGAAAAGTCGTTCTACACATGCTAGATTTTTCCCGAAAATACGTTTCATATTTCTTTTGTAAAAGAGTAATCTACCCACGTAATTTTTACCAAAACAGCCGATTTAGGTGAAAAATATTATACATCCCTATGATCACATAAATCCATCGATCCTATGTAAGTTGTATAAAAAGAAACACTCAAAATTGGCCTCAAAATCCAAACTTTAAGATACATACATAGGTGAGCTGGTGATTCTGATCCTAGTCCAGCCGGAAGCATGTCTGAAGGAAGCAGTGAGGATGAATCAGTAAAGGAAGAGGAGATGACGTACTCTGCTGAGAAAGTGCTTAGGAAAGCGCCAACAAGCGTCGTTTGGGACTTTTTTTTTATTTCAAGGGACAAAGACTCCAAAATGCCAGACCCGACACGTGTGTTCTGTAAGCTTTGTCCGGCCCAAAAGGCAGGCATGGCATATCATAGCACAACGAGTCTGACAAGTCACATGACTAATCACCATAAACAGGATTACGAATCGAAGAAGAATCCGGCAGGCAACAAGAACTCAATAAAGAGCTTCTTCTTCCCCAAAGAAAAAAGGTGGTCAAATGGAATAAAAATTCCGATAAGTGGAAGTCCATGACCTCAGCGATAGCCAAGTGGTGTGTTAAAGACACCAGGCCAGCCGCCATCGTCGGTGACGACGGTTTCATCAGTGTGATGGCTCTGGCTTGTCTGGAGTATGACGTGCTCTGTGAGATAACCATCACAAAATACATAGACGACATGTACACGCCAAGGAGTCGGCTCGGGTCAAGGAGGAACTGAAGCAGTTGGAGTTCGTGGCCACTACTACTGATGGTGGAAGCTCAAGCAACGCACGCAGTTTCCAGGAGACCGGGGTGCACGGGGTCACCGATGACTTCCAGATGAAATATTTCACGCTGGGCGTGAAAGAGGCAAAGGAGTCGCATACCGCCGTCAACTATCGAAAGAATACGGAAAAGATCACCGAAGAATTTGGTGTGAAGGACAAAGTCGTCCTGACTACCACTGACAACGAGAACAAGATGCGCGCCGCGTTCAAAGACAATGAGAGGAATGGCTGTTTCCAACATATCCTCCACTCCAGCCTGACGGAGGGGCTCACCAAAGATAAGGCGGTCAATAACATCGTCCTAAAGCAGAGGAAGATTATTGCCAAGCACAACAAGTCATACGTCGTCAAATATGGTTTGGAGGAGGCTCAGAAACATCTGGGGATAAAGAAAAAAACCCTCGTTCAGGATGTCGTCAACAGATGGGGGAGTACCCGAGCGTCTACCTCGTCGATCTTGGACGACGAGAAGGTCGAGAAGGACACCTCTACCTCAATGTTTCTCGGGGATGAGCTGGAGGGCTTCATGAACGCTAAGGTCATCAACATGGCTCTCCAGAAGTACAATTTCAAGACCAAAGAGAAGCTCAAGGACTTTCAACTCACGCGAGCTGACATGAAGAAAATACAGCAGCTCAACTCATTTTTGACCACGTTTGACATGTACTCTACGACCCTGGGAGGAAACAAATTTGTAACAGCCTCAGTCACCATGCCAGTCATGAAGTCGATTGAGAAACAGCTGGAGGCCAGCGAGGAGGACGCAGTGTACATCTCCAACATGAAGGACATAATTATGAAGGACTTCAAAGAAAGAACCCAGAAAAATGTTAACATTCCGTTCCTGATGAAGGCTACCGCTCTTGATCCGAGGTTTCCCAAGATGAAGGTCATCTCAGACCATTCCAAGCGGGACTCGGTGTACCAGGAATTGGCTCAGGAAGCAAGGGAGGCCAAGGATCTCCACAAGGCCAAACATTCCTCCCCGGAAAAGCCTGCCACGAGTGAACCCGTGATCAAGAAAAGGAAGATGGGTCTGGAGTGGTCAGAATCATCGTCCGAAGACGAAGATGATAACGATATGGAAGAGATTGATCGGGAGGTTCGAAATTATTGAGCTGAGTCTGAGATTTCCAGAGACGAGGAAGACGTTCTTTCCTGGTGGAGAGAACGCAAGCTAAAGTATCCAAACTTGGCACGTCTTGCAAGGAAGTACTTGTGTGTGCCCGCCACTTCCACCCAGTCGGAACGAGTGTACTCCAGCCTCGGCTGGTTGCTCAACAAGAGGCGGCTCCAACTTTCAGAAGACCACGTGAACGTGCAAATGTTCCTGAAACAAAACATGTTGTAGGTTGTGTCTAACCCACTGCCGGTTTGGTCGTATAGTGTGTCACTGAGGGATATAAATAACCCAAATAATTACTGTTTTATTTAACTGCCAATGTATTCTGATCGCAGACCTTTATAAATGAACAATAGTCCCTTTACCATGAGGCAGAGGCTATTTGCATCCCTTTTGATGATTTGTATCGACTTCATTGGTGAGGTCTACCTACTTAATCTGTATGTATGTTCTAATAAAATGCCAAAATTCAAATACCTAATGTTTTATGTTTCCCTTCCTAACCTAACCTATTTGCTGTGTTTTGAGTATTTTTATTTCGCACCAGCTCAGCGCAATTTTGTTTCCTTGACTAAAGTGAGAAATTCAGATTTTCAAATGAAAATTGGGACGTCTATTAATTAAAAAAAAATTGTTTCTTCTTCCATCAGAGGTTTAAAAGCATGGGAAACCCCCCTTCCTCTCTAAGTTTAAAATATCTACAAACTCCAGCACACTACAGTGTACAGTGTCAATTACAGTGAAATAACTGCTGGTTATTCGAACTTGGTGTTGGTATTGAATGCACAGTGATCGCTCTTACGGACAAGGAGAAGCGTTGTGATGATTACACCGAAATATGCCTGGGTGAATTAGTCGAAATGTAAAAAGAATATCAAAGTTAAAACGCAACTGCTAAAATGTGATCGTGCTGTGTTGGAGCACGATCACAAAATAATATATAAACAGGGGACGAGTGGTCTAGGGGTAAGATGCTCGTCTCACAATCGAAAGGTTGTGGCTTCGAGTCTCACCTGTCGCTACTCTTCGCCCACGACCAATCGGCGTGAGAGATTGGCGACGCTACATGACTCAACGGTCGACGTGTCGTAAAACCAATAACCAACCAAATAATATATAAACCCAAATTACAATCAACCCCGCACGGGGAATACAATTTATACCCATAAATAAAACGGACAAATTTATATAAATGCATTTTAAAAGTTCAGACAAAAGCACAAATATTTTTACTGCAGTGAAAAGTTTGGACAAAAAGTATTTCCAAAACTAAAGTTTTCATGTTTGGTAGTTATCATGAAGTAATTTCTTTGGTTTCGTTCTGTATTCGGATGCTGATTTCATGCAATTAGATTCATCAAATTAATCGCCAACGAGCATAGGTTGATCGAATAGCCGAATATTCGTCGTATTTTGAAGGCGAATAATCGTATTCGTTGGCAGGCAAAAAAACATCCGAATTTGCTCTTTAGTAGGTAGGTACCTCGTTAAGTATCTGGCATTAATATAGAAACACCGTGAAGAAATATGAAAAAGGCACCGACTGGACTTGTTGAAGCTTACTTGCCAACTTCTTCCCTTATTGTTTCCTTTGGAATCAAATATCAGCAATAACTGCTTAAAATCACACCAATCTGCAGACACAGGTGAGAAGTATACAAAATGAAGCAGCATGACGTCACATGAGTTTGGCCACCAGATTAAACATCGTGCGCAATTGCACCCAAATGTCTCACCTCCGTCATATTTGTCGATCAAAATCGCTAGTTTGAGATTCTGGGATATTTGTATTTGGAATTTTTGTCTTTGGATGCTACAGTTTGGGATGTTCTGAAGAACAGACATCACGACCAGTGGCCGCTATACCCCAAGTCTATTTTCAAGGAGGGAGACAGGAAATTTGCAACTTTAAACACGTAATTACTATATTGCTGCTAATTCCTGGTTATTGTTGGGTGGTATTGTCTCCTCACTCAAACACCTCAGTGAAAGCATTCTCAGACTATGCTTTGCTGAGCCAGCATGCAAAATGCAAATACAGGGTAGTCCTTCGCTTTGTCGAGAAAAAAGATCATATAGCGTGCAAAACTATATGGGCAATGCATAAACTTCGTATGTCTCATGCGCAGCCGCACCCCCACCCAAACTACAAATTACTTTGTTGAAGAGTAAAGTAAAATTAAAACCATCCAGACATCAGGGAGATGTCCCCATCCCAGCCCTGCCATCAGCACCTAAAATATCACACAAACTATAACGTAAAATTCCCTTAACGTAAATGTCCACCTGCCTGCACCTTGATTGCAAACATTGGCTTTTATAAACAGACATGTAACGTGCTTGATTTAAAGGTGGTGCAAATGACCTCTATGGTCTGGCAAACCTAAAAAATCACCCCCCACCCAATCCCACCCCATGTGCAGCGAAATTGAAACATGCCTGATGCTGCCAATTTCTGTAATATATGATGAATATATGATGAAAAAGCTGCCACATCACCAAGGCTTGAAAGTGAACTTTGGTGTACCTTTTAAATAATGGTACTTTTGCGGCATTTAATGCGTGCTGCCAGACATTGGTCTTGACAAGGCTATTTCTTGTATAGCATTGGTATTGTATCACTATAAGGTTTGCTTTAGAAGTCATGTGGGCGATAGCTTTCTTTTTGCTTTCTTTAGGAATGTAGGGCATATAGGTAGGTACCTGGGTAAATATCAAGCTGATAGTGTGATGGGTGGACTGCTGAAGATAATTATAGTTTGCATATCCACAATCTCAATGATAACTGTGATTGTTGTTCACTGGACAATGCAAGTTTATGCATGTGGTTTTGCCATTGGTGGTGTGTACAAACATCAGTATGACAATGCAATTGTTGTTTTGTGGCTTTACATATTTTTTCAGACAATCTAGTTTAAAATGCATCATCACCAAATCTCAACATTTTATGCTGTAGGTTTTCCTTCCACAGTGGAGGGAAATCCAGCTTATTTTTTTTGCACACAATTTTGAATTTTGTAGCAAAAGGTGGAGAGTCAGTCCACTATCTAATCAAAATCTGTTTCTTTTCAGTACAAAATGTGCTGGTTAACATCAACTAAGTTTTCTAGGTACCTAACATGGTGTCTTTCTTCTTTTTTCCTTTAGCTTTTTTATCAGCATAAAAATGGCATAGATTATTGGGGGGCCCAAATCAACATTGGGGGGGGGCGGGCCAAGATCAACATTGGTGGGGCCATGGCCCCCACAAAAGGATACAAATCGACACCCCTGTGCACTGGAGCATTCTTTCTGCATGGTCACATCCTAGACTGTAAATCTTAGTAACTTGAGGTGCACTGTGTGCATCAGCTGGTTCACAGAGACCCATGACCCCTAAAGGAAAAGGCACACTGAGTGCACTTGGGATAAAAATTGTACCAACCGCAGTGCAAAAGATGCTATTAAGAAGAGGATTGGTGGCCATCCATGCCTAAAAAGATGAATAAATCATTAAGCCACCTCTTTATATGACAAGTAAGGTGCATTTTTTTTAGAGCAAATAATTTCAGCATTTGGTATGAATACCTGGTAGCAATGTTGGAGAACAGCATTAATTACGTCTGTGGTCTTCTCTTATTCCAAAGTGGTGTGGAAAGGTGTTGAAACTGTCTGTGTGTATTCATACCAATATTGTAAGCTTCAGTAGACTGGATATTCAATTGCAGGTCAATTTCAATTGAAGTCTCATCAGTTCAGGGAGGGGGGTTGGTCACCCTGTGGCCTCACTCTGAGATACACCCACGGTCAGTGCTATCGACAGGCCTTCACTACTGGTGCAGGGAAAAAGGCAAGCTTTTTATCCAGATGTCTCCAGATGTTTGCTTGAAAAACCAAGGAATCCAAAGCTTTAAGCTAGTGTTTTGATGTTGTTGGAGAAACTGCTCCTACTGTTCACACCACCTTTCCTTCCCCAACAACAGAAACATCTATATTTCATGGACTGGATTTTACATTGGAGGTATAAGCCCCTTTCAGTGATTAAGGCTCAAAGTTCACACATTCCAGATAGAGTAGCGTGGACAGTGGCGTACCTAGTATTTGCAGGTGGGGACAAACAGATTTCGAAGTGGCTCAAGCAACACTCATATAAACAGCCGCCGAATTTGGACCAGTATTTTTCATAAGTACCCATTATTATTTTATGCTAAGATGAGTAGGAACGACTTAATTTGGTGCTGCAAGGTGCCCAATTATATCACCATCATTCCAAAGTCTGGATTTTTAAATAAAATTTAATCCGAGTTCTTGTTTGGGTGGATTCATGAATCAGGGTCCTATTACTAAGCAGAGCTTGTTGCATGAACCCTGGCCACACCACCTGATCCATGAATTCCAGTTCAAAAGCAGAATTTTGACAGAAAGTTTAACGTGCCGTCAATGCACCGACACGGTGGCCCGGTAGCTCGTCCACTGCCTTATCGGGCCAGCTGCCAACTGACCCACCCAGCCGGGGGCTAAATATGAGCGTGCAAAGTGACTCAAACCCTGCTTGGCCGGGACAGGGGAGACGAGAGCAGGCCAGCGCTCAAACCAACTGCGCTACTGGGGCAACAATTTCAACCCTCCCCTTCCTGCTCAAATTCTTCCGAATTGGCGCAAGTTTTCATATATATAATGTCCGGCAATAAAATCACATATTCATATATCATTGGGGTTTTCATATATTTCCATTTCATGATCAGAAATGGCCGGTATGTATATATGTATATATACATACCGGCCATTTCGGGCCGATGCCTCTGTCCATGCTTGATGGCAGGCCGTTGTACGGGATCACGTCGGGGTCACCAAATGTAGCGGCTTGAGTGGCTACGTTTCTTATGACGTGTCCGTTGACGAGCTCCAAAGATCCGTAACTTGTCGATACGTACATCGGGCGGCGAGGGCGAGAACCAGAGTGCGAGAGTGCCAAAACGAGCAGTTTCCATGTCACGTTATATACAGGAACTGAGGACCTGTCCGAGTGCGGTTTGGCAGCCGCGGCCCGTGCGCATGCGCAATGACCTGAGCGAGGCCACGGGCGATACTGGCGAGCGGCCAGTTGCCTCTGCGCATGCGCATGACAATGCTCGGTGCGTGACCGCATGTGCTGTCAGAGCACGAGTTCCTACATATGCATATGTATATATATATATATATATATATATATATATATATATATATATATATATATATATATATGCGTGTATATTTATATGTATGTATGCATATGTATGTATGTGTGGGTGGGTGGTTGCATATGTATTCTGTTACATTGATAAATTATTCGTGAAGTAGGGTGGAATATACCACTTTCTGAACACTGAATCTACATCCCTCACAACGAAATATCGACATCGTGCTTCGTGATGAGTCTTTATGGAGACTTCATATCTAATGCCTAACAGTGTCTTGTTGATAAGCATCATGCTTATACCCACCATTGCAGATTGTGATGCACTAACATCTCTTAGCACAATTCCATGTAAGTGGATTACCAATGATGTGGTATGTTATACAATTTAGTTGATAAGGATAGGTATTTTGGATCGTTATCACTGTTGGATCAAAATAGTGTTTGAAGAACCTACAAGTTATGCTTAAATACATCGTTTCCACGGCGAATTTCGACAATATATATATGTATATATATATATATATATATATATATATATATATATATATATATATATATATATATATATTTCGACAATATATATATGTATATATATATACATATATATATATATATTAGCACTGGTAAAACAATGCTAGACTGACAAACAATATAATATGAACAATATGTCAATGGCATGAGGTAACAACAGAATACACATGCACCCACCCACCCACACATACATACATATGCATACATACATATACATATACACACACACAGACATATATATATACATATATATGTGTGTGTGTGTGTGTGTGTGCGTGCGTGCGTGCGTGCGTGCGTGCGTGCGTGCGTGCGTGCGTGCGTGCGTGCGTGCGTGCGTGCGTGCGTGCGTGCGTGCGTGCGTGCGTGCGTGCGTGTGTGTGTGCGTGTGTGTGTGTGTGTGTGTGTGTATTTGTATTTGTGGGTGGGTGGGTGCATGTGTATTCTGTTATGTTGCCTCATGCCATTGACATATTGTTCATATTATATTATTTGTCAGTCCAGCAGGCAGTGTAGTAAGTGATTGTTTTATCAATATATATAAATAAGGTCAAAGGCTGTGCCGAACCAAATTTGGATATGACTGCATGAGGAACAGCAACATTCTGTATCAGATCACATTTTTTAGAATTTGCATGATATTTGAATGGTATGAAGTCATTCACCTTTGACCTATTGTAAACCAGAATGCCTGTGCCATGCTCTTTATTATTTTATTCATGCAAAAGTACACTAAGTTCATTTTTCCTCAGTCCATTGATAAAAAGGTTGCAAAATTACCCTCTGGCTGTGCTACTGTATCACTCGATGTGCAGTTGATGTAGCTCTTACCAAGCCATACGTGGTCTCCATTTCAGGGAATTTCCAGATCATATCCAGTGTGATGAAAGGATATCAAGTGGCACATAACATCTCAGTTGAATATGGCTGTGTGCTTCCTGGATGATGAGAAGCAAAGAAAGGGAAAGTCCATAGTGCCTGGGAAGAAAGGGAAAAGAGGTTAGTAATTATGGTGCATATACTTGTGGGCAGGTTTGATGTAAGGAATATGAACAGGAAGTAAATATGCAATGTGTATGTTGCGTCATCACAGGTTTCGCATGGTTGGTCCTTACGACCCCGTGTATTCTCTATGTGATACTGATAATGATACGGGACAGCAGACATCCGCACGCGTGCGCCGGTACCACGAGACTGCCAGAACTGCGTTCAGCGACACATGCGGCGGACAAATCAAACACCGGTTCCTGCCCTCTGCGGTAGAGGGTAGCACGCGGCGGCACTACACTGCCTCGCCAAGCGGTCGTCCACGAACACCGTCGCGGATTGCTAGCTCGGCTCGGGAGCCAGTCGCACCAGAGGAAGCCGCAACCGCGTGAACCAGCCCTGGAGTGCACGGTACTGACATTGTCGACAGGATCTTTGCCACGTGCATCTGCCGTGCGGTGTGGCTCGACGGCATAGGGGTACGCGGAGAGTTGCAGGCGTGCCGCGGCGAGAGCCGGCAGTGCTCCGTCCGGACCGAGGACTCGCGCCAATGCCGGGTTTTCCACCACCATAGTGAATCGTCTGGCGCGCAGGAGCCCGTGGAATCGGTTCACCCCGTGCGACACTGCTGCTGCCTCGCGCTCCACGTGCGCGTATTTGCGTCCCGTCGGTGTCGGTGTATGTGTGTGTGTGTGTGTGTGTGTGGCATACGTTACCGGATGTGCCCACCTGTCCGACATGTCGTCCAACCGTGCCGCTCCTGCGCCCAGGCCGCCTGCGTTCCTTACCGGCTTCAGTGGCGACGACGGATGATAATATTCCACCAGAATGTGTGGTCCTTCCAGCATGGTCCTCACCTTCGGCATTGCTGCTGCGCACTGCCGTGACCACTCCCACTGCACCACCACTTTTACCAAGTGGTACAGAGGCACCAGGATGGTGGGCAGGTCCGGAACCAATGCCCAAAGCCCAAAGTGGTTCACCCATCCCATCAGTGACTGGACTTGGCGCACGTCCTGCGGCTCTGGTGCTTGTCGCATTGCAACTGTTCATACCTCTGTTGGGCTGACTCCCACATTGACCTGTCAATCCAGGCACTTCACGTTCGCCTTCATAATTCTCACTTGGCTTTTCCCAGGCAGACTCCATGGTGCTGCTGTCGCTCCCGCACCTTATCCACCCTCTGCACACATTCCTGTTCGGTCTAGCCGAGGATTAGCAGGTTGTCCAGGTAGCATCTGCATCCCTTCCGGTTCTCCAAGATGGGGTCCAGAGTTCCCTGGAATAGTGCCCCACAGCTGGAGATTCCGAAGGGCACATGGCGCATCTCCATGAGTCCACGATGAGTGCTGACTGTGATCGTGGGTCTCGAGCTGGCACCCAATTTAATCTGCTAGTGCGCATCCTTCAGGTCAAGCTTGCAGAAGACGCGGACTTCATCCCAGCAAACACATCCTCTTGTGATAACCGAAGGTGGTGCTTGACCACTAGCTGCTGGCTGAAGTCAGGTCATTGCCTGCACATCGCCTGACCGCACCGTATGGCTTCTGCACAGGGATGGAGGTGTCGTCCAACCTCTGATCTCCTCAGTGGTATCCGGCCTCCTGGCGATCCCCGCCTCGATCCAGCGATCGAGCTATGCATCCACTTTGGGCGGCAGGGCGTACGGCACTCTCCGTGCTGCCAAGTACCGTGGCATGGCCTCCGGATTCAGTGTCAGGTTTGCAACATCATTTCTCCCAACCCCTCAGCGAATACTTCGGCATGCTGTTCCGGCACTGAGCCCAGTTTGAGTGGGGCGGTGCGGGTGACGTAGCTCACAGTCTGCCAACCCATGCGTAGCTTGCACAGCCAGCCTCTCCCCAGCAGTGATACCTGACCTCGGTGGGTGCTGACGACCAGCAGGAGGTCCAGTACTTGGGTACCGACACTATCACCTACCTGTTGGATTTCAGTTGCAGCTGTGATGAGCTGATCTGCAGGCCTGATATTGCTGTATCGGCGAGATCCAGCGTCCACCAGCATCTCAATATGCTGCCCATTGCCTAGTCACCAGTGGCAGCTTGTCCTGGCTGCTGGGCCCACAAAGTTGCAGAATTGCATTGCTTCCCTTCATGTTCCCCATGGTCCTTAGGAGACACTTCCACTATATATGATGCACCTCATTACATGTGAAACACCGCGTGCTCAACGATTATCCAATCCTTCATCACCTGCTTTGCCACTCCCTGCAAGATATTTCTAACCCTATCTATCTGCCTATATCTACAAGTGGCAATATTCCTTGGATGCTGCCCTGGTGAACAAACTGAAAACGCTAAATCTTCGTTTGGGTATATGATAGTCGTGCTCGCGACGATCGAGGTGTGAGGAAGTGATCCTGTGTCGTCTACGTCCAAGACACGCATGCTTTCCACACCGCTACCTCCGTTGCGGGGAAGGGCGACCAGCCTGCTTCCGTTGCGGCGATAGCCTATCTGTGGCCCATATTCTCATCGGTTGTCACTATTTCGAAACTGACCGTCGCCGTTTCTTTGGAACCACATCGTGCACCCTTGCGGAATTGCTGGGCGATTGTTCGCGCTGCGTTGCTGAACTCTTCCTGTTTCTGTCTGTTGTTGGTTTTGATGTAGTGTACTCCTACTGATGAGTGTAGCACATGGATATGAATCACCTGCGTGTGCAAAGTAATGAGATCATGAAATGTCCTAGCATGCTGTGATTCGCACTATCGCCCCTTACGTGGCACCTGAATGCTGCAGTCATTTTTCGTGTCCTGCCTACACACCGCGCATACATACAACTGATATATTTATAAGTTCAACACATCTGATGACATTGAATGAGCGAGGTCCCTGCGCAGCGGTACCATGTACACGCTCACACTCTGTTTCTACTGGGCGGATGTCGTATCATCACGGGGGCGGTAACGGCGCCGCACGCGGCTGCCGTCCCGGTTTCGTTTCTACTGGGCGGATGTCGTATCATCACGGGGGCGGTAACGGCGCCGCACGCGGCCGCCGTCCCGGTTTCGTTTCTACGGGGGTATTTTTTTCTTGGGGGGGCGGTAACGGCGCACGCGGCCGCCGTCCCGGTTTCGTTTCTACTGGGCGGATGTCGTATCATCACGGGGGCGGTAACGGCGCCGCACGCGGCTGCCGTCCCGGTTTCGTTTCTACTGGGCAGATGTCGTATCATCACGGGGGCGGTAACGGCGCCGCACGCGGCTGCCGTCCCGGTTTCGTTTCTACTGGGCGGATGTCGTATCATCACGGGGGCGGTAACGGCGCCGCACGCGGCCGCCGTCCCGGTTTCGTTTCTACTGGGCGGATGTCGTATCATCACGGGGGCGGTAACGGCGCCGCACGCGGCTGCCGTCCCGGTTTCGTTTCTACTGGGCGGATGTCGTATCATCACGGGGGCGGTAACGGCGCCGCACGCGGCTGCCGTCCCGGTTTCGTTTCTACTGGGCGGATGTCGTATCATCACGGGGGCGGTAACGGCGCCGCACGCGGCTGCCGTCCCGGTTTCGTTTCTACTGGGCGGATGTCGTATCATCACGGGGGCGGTAACGGCGCCGCACGCGGCTGCCGTCCCGGTTTCGTTTCTACTGGGCGGATGTCGTATCATCACGGGGGCGGTAACGGCGCCGCACGCGGCCGTTTCGTTACTGGGCGGATGCGTTTTCTTGGGGGGGGGATGGGGCCGCACGCGGCTGCCGTCCCGGTTTCGTTTCTACTGGGCGGATGTCGTATCATCACGGGGGCGGTAACGGCGCCGCACGCGGCTGCCGTCCCGGTTTCGTTTCTACTGGGCGGATGTCGTATCATCACGGGGGCGGTAACGGCGCCGCACGCGGCTGCCGTCCCGGTTTCGTTTCTACTGGGCGGATGTCGTATCATCACGGGGGCGGTAACGGCGCCGCACGCGGCTGCCGTCCCGGTTTCGTTTCGTTTCTACTGGGCGGATGTCGTATCATCACGGGGGCGGTAACGGCGCCGCACGCGGCCGCCGTCCCGGTTTCGTTTCTACGGCTGCTGTCGGTTCTACTGGGCGGATGTCGTTTCGTTTTACTGGCGGATGTCGTATCATCACGGGGGCGGTAACGGCGCCGCACGCGGCTGCCGTCCCGGTTTCGTTTCTACTGGGCGGATGTCGTATCATCACGGGGGCGGTAACGGCGCCGCACGCGGCTGCCGTCCCGGTTTCGTTTCTACTGGGCGGATGTCGTATCATCACGGGGGCGGTAACGGCGCCGCACGCGGCTGCCGTCCCGGTTTCGTTTCTACTGGGCGGATGTCGTATCATCACGGGGGCGGTAACGGCGCCGCACGCGGCTGCCGTCCCGGTTTCGTTTCTACTGGGCGGATGTCGTATCATCACGGGGTCGGTAACGGCGCCGCACGCGGCTGCCGTCCCGGTTTCGTTTCTACTGGGCGGATGTCGTATCATCACGGGGGCGGTAACGGCGCCGCACGCGGCTGCCGTCCCGGTTTCGTTTCTACTGGGCGGATGTCGTATCATCACGGGGGCGGTAACGGCGCCGCACGCGGCTGCCGTCCCGGTTTCGGCCGCCCATGAACCATTTCTCAATGGCACGTTCGACATTCTGTCGGGGTGTAGCGCTGTTAGCTGCAGGTCGCTTCACCACTCCTGTAAAGCACAAGGCAGACACGATAGTGTCACATAAACTCATGGTTTTCAGCATGGAGGAACAGAAGACTCCCAGGCCGGTATATCGTGCTGCCCAAGCCGGCAGTTTTGACGAAAGTTACACCACCTCGAAACCAGGCCTTTCATGAGCCTGGTTGGGCAGGTAATAAATGTATTATGGGTAGGAATAATCCACATGTGCTTCAATCTACACGAAATGAGGGTCTGCCAGTGCAAATGCCATATGTTGCTGATGTCATTTGCGATTGTTGTCGAGATTTTGTGGACATTTTGTTTCCTTTTACCAAGCCCTTCAGAAAGGCTTGCTTGCTTTCAAAACGTAGTGTCCAACAGAAACCTCAGCGGGTCATGTTGACGGATTTAGGTGCAGTAATATAACAGGTAATGGAACTTTGGCTTCAACTGGAATGTGGGACAAACGGTCTTCAGGAATCTCAGCTATGAATATATTTTATGTTCCAGGAAGACCAGATCACAAATATCAAATTTCCGAGCGAATACGTTTTCCAATATGACACAGAAGTTCGTCAGCGCAATCCAGTTGTTACAGACGACAGATATGAACAGACTAATCATGAGCGGCAAGTACCGAAAAAGTGTCTAATTTTCACTATCAGCCTGTCTGATCTTGATCTTGCCATTCACTACTCGGATCTGCTGTGGGAAGCGTCGTCTCGTCCAGTGGTGTAGGCCGAACTCCGTGATGACCGCTGTTACATCACGTGACGACGGTTTGATCGGGATCGCTCAATGGGCAGACCATTGGTGTAGGACCGAGAAGTAGTGTACTGCCCCAGGTATACCAGTGACATATATCCCCCTGGTGTACCCCCAATAATTTTCTGAAAAAGAGCGTTCTAGAACCACCTCTGCAAGCTCCCTCTACAAGAGTAGGAGCCTCGATGCCCGTGAGCCTGTTCATCGCGTATTTGGCTCACCTGACTTGAAGGAGAGAAAACGTTGTCTTTGGTCTGCATCGTACAACAGTCACCTGACACCATTGAGACAGACCACTAGCTGCTGCAACGTGAACTTGAGGACAAAATAATAGCCAATATACACAACAACCAGGCGGTGAATATCACATAACGATCATAGCGAAATAAGTACGCCGTCGCCGCCGTTCCAGAGCAGGGGTGCCAGCACGGGTGTTCATTTCTGAAATCTATTGTGTGGGGGAGGGGGGGGGGGGGGACAATACATGAAGGAAATGGGCGAACCAAAATGGATCAGTAGGGGGAAGAAAAAAAGATCAGAGGAGGGGGAGTACACTCCATAAGGTCCAATGTTAAAAGTTTAAATTACTATGGGGGCAAAGCCAACATTGAGGGGGTGCATTCCTCCTTCAAAGTATATAAAACAACTCACCTGAGTGCCAGTTTAGCGCTTCTTTGCAAGCAGAGCACCCAGCCTTTGTTATATTCTGTGTCATTCATTTATGGGCACGTCATCCAGTGTCCCAGTAGTGCGAGCTCACGGTGACGGACTCAGTGCGTGTCTGCGTGCAGCACGAACGTTGATTACCGTCATAATCTCTTGTGGCAGTCAAGCCACGCATTGCAACATTTGTCGGAGTTTCCAGTCGTAATAAGCCCTGAATTACTCCAGTAATTGACGCATCTTCGTCGAAGGTCGCAACCAGTCCAACGATGGCATACAACAATGGAAAAGACGAAGGAGGGAGGCAGGAGCACCCGTTTTTTTTATTAAGTCAAATTAACATTCAACAAACTGATGAAGTTGACTTCGGCCGCATACTCGGACTAAGAGCACAACTCACCTGGGACCACTGGCCAGGCCTCTACAAAGCTTCTGAAGGAAACTACTGTCCACCGCTCCCTATCGGACGGGCCAGCGTTGCTGGCAGATGACCTGCCGTTGCAGGCAAATGACCTGCCGTTGCCGGCGGACGGTCCAGAGTTGCCGGCGGGTAATCCACCGTTGCCGGTGGACGGCCCAACACTGATGGCGGATGGTCCACTGCTGCCGGCGGACTGTCCAGAATTGCCGGCGGACGGTCCAGAGTTGCCGGCGGGTAATCCACCGTTGCCGGTGGACGGCCCAACGCTGATGGCGGATGGTCCACTGCTGCCGGCGGAATGTCCAGAATTGCCGGCGGACGGTCCAGAGTTGCCGGCGGACGGTCCAGAGTTGCCGGCGGGTAATCTACTGTTGCTGGTGGATGGTCCAGCGCTAATGGCGGACGGTCTTTTCACGGCATACGTGAATGCACAGGCCATGTGGCGTCGTCGACCCTCGCGTGGAATGGTCGTGCAAAGTAGAAATCCCAAGGAGGTATTGATATTCCAATGCCAGGTCTTATCGGTTAAATAAACAATGGCATACCAATGTAGGCGGGGAAGAGCGACAGGAAACTTTTCCTGAATATTTGGAGTATTTCATAGGGAAAGTTGTTTGTTGTGGTCGAGGAGTCAAAGGTTATTTATTTATTTATTTATTTATTTATTTATTTATTAAGGAAGACAGCTCAGAACTCAAAGCACGACAAGTCGGGCTTGCAATTACAGCGCCAGACAGACATATAATAATGCGACCACCACCACCGCCACCTCAGTCTTAAGAACATCATTTCCACACCACCTCACACCGACCACCATGTCCCGACTATCGGTCCCACCCAACGGCTGCGAAAACATAATTTCATTCCGTGGTGCGCGCACACAATTCACGCTTGCATCCTATCTCTGCGCAAATCTGATTGGGACTTCTGAGCAGTACCACTGGGACATTTTTCCCGAGCTTTGCATGTTCTCTCGTCAGTCAGATTTACTCTGTCGGATGCAAAGAGCTCCTGGTGTCGGCAGAAGTAGCCGCAAATATTCTGGAAAGTTGTTCGTTTTCCGTTTGCTACAGAGATTCCTGTCACCCGACTGCGCATTTCTTCGTTTACCTCTAGCAAATTTTCGATTGTCGCCTAATAATGGACGTGATAGTACGCCAAGGACTACAAGGCATAAGTTAAAGTTATTGGTCATTCTCGGAAGCTGCAAGATCAACTCCTGATGATTATTAAGTTCCTGCAGAACTTCATCATCCATCCGCACACCAGTTCTCTTGAATACCCCATTACCCCGTATCCACAATACCGCTAGTACGAGGTGTTCTTGGTTTCTTTCACAAAACCAGTGGACTCCTGGTAAGATTCGGTCGCGAGCACTTCCACTGCATGCCTCTGGGTAGGCCTGAACCCCCGTGTACTGGAACAGTATGGTGTCGGTCATAAGAACCTTTCGCTTGATGCTCTTGGTGAGTATCGCTACATGTTTTTGCACTCGGGACTGTCGGAACATACTATCCCCGACAAGCACAACTGACACAGTCTCCTTGACACCAAACCTTCGCTTCTTTGCCTGATTCTTGCGCGGGCCGCCATGTTGTGGTGTAATACCGTCGTCACTCACGTTGTCCATGACAACCACCTGCAACACAATGGACAATAATATTAGTCTCAGAGATACGGAACCAACGTGATGTACCGTCTTGACAGGCTACGTTTCTTATTGACGTGTCCGTAGGGCGAGCTTCAAATATCCGTGACGTGGCGATGTGTATATCTCGGCAGCAATGTATCTCAGTTAAGAACAGGGCACACATAATGCTGGGACCCATTAATAGGAATGTGAGATATAAGAGCAAGGAAATCATGAGAAAAAAACTGTATTTAGCATATGTGCAACTCTACTTGGAATATTATGTACAAGCATGGAGCCCCTACTAAGAAAAAGATATAGACGTTAGAAAGAGTGCAGCGCAAAGCCACTAGACTCATC
The DNA here is from genome assembly GCA_034440615.1 of Ashinkailepas kermadecensis. NCBI lineage: Eukaryota > Metazoa > Arthropoda > Thecostraca > Neolepadidae > Ashinkailepas > Ashinkailepas kermadecensis. The sequence goes on along the minus strand of JAOTOM010004692.1, from coordinate 44,803 downwards.
AGTGGTATTTTAGAACACTCCGCGAGAAGTGTTCGAAATATCTCAACATATTAAAGTGTGTTTCTTGCAATAGCTATGGAGCTGACAAACACTCACTGATTCTGCTATATCGCTCACTGATGCGATCTAAACTGGACGGAGCACGCAGTTCCACCAAACGAGCATTGGACACCGTTCACCACACCGCTATCCGCATCGCGACCGGATCATTTCGCACGGCCCCCACCGTGAGCCTCTTGGCCGAAGCACACGAGCCACCACTCTGTCTGCGCAGAGAAAGGTTGGGAATGCGGTACGCCTGCCAGCTCCGCCAGTTTCCTGATCATCCGGCTTACTCGCATGTCTTTTCGCGTCGACTATCGACTCTTTTCTGATGGGACCGCAATCTGAATGTCGCCCTGTTCGGTGTGCGAATTCGAAAGCTTCTGCAAGATAGTCGAGTTCAACTTCAGGGAATCCGGAGAGTCCAGGACATGGAAACCCCCATGGCAGCTGATTGCTCCGGAGGTGGATGTATCTCTCGCAAAAATCAGAAAAACCGATGTCCCTCCAGCAGAATTTCGCGCACTTGCGCTCGAACATATTGAAACATTTCAGGATTGGGTGGCAAGATATACTGACGGCTCTCGAACAGAAACGGTGTGGGCAGCGCTTTTGTTTGCGGATCTGTCGCCCGCTCGTTTACCCTACCGACGTACGCATCAGTGTACTCGTCGGAACTCGTAGCTATTACGAAAGCTCAATGTTTTATCGAGGTGTCGGATGGTGATCGACACGTTATATTCACTGATTCTTTAAGTAGTCTTACGGCACTGAACACGTTTAATCCATCAAACCCCCTTCTGAGTGATATTTTGTGCCGTCTTCCCGATATGCAGCGCCTAGGACGACGGGTGATTCTATGCTGGCTCCCTAGCCATGTGTGAATTTATGGGAATGAGTTGACGCATGCTGCGGCGAAGCGAGCAGCACGTGCCCCGTGTACTTGATCATTACCTCTCCCTGCCACGGACCACTACCGAGAAGTGTCCCTCTTCATCCTAGACAAGTGGCAGGCAGTGTGGGATGCGACACCTTCGAACAAGCTGAGAGCCATCAAGCAAAGTCTGTGTCCGTGGAGCTCGTCCTGCCGTAAATATAGACAGGAAGAGGTGACACTGCCGCCTCAGCATAGGGCACACGTATGCCATACACAGGTATCTGTTATACGGTGACGACAAACCGCAGTGCTCCAGAGATGTCGGGCACAACTGACAGTTCGCCATGTTCTCGTTTCATGCCCTTGTTATGCTGACGAACGTTGACGTTATTTTGGGTCTGTCCAGGTGGCTTCCCTTAGTGATATTCTGTCGGACAACTCTTCCACTATCCAATCGGGACGATTTATAATTTTTTAAATCAGAAGTGTTGTTCTTAGCAATATATAACCCTGACTGATATACACCGCATGTAAGCATTGCACCACAAAAGGACCAGGTGGACGGCTACCCACGATGTGAAGCTTGATGCTGCACTGTGTTAACTCCAAGAGTTATGGGTGCAAAATGACCACAGCAGTCGACGCGCCTTCAAGCCCAAATAGCTAACTAACTAACTAACTTGGCTGGGTCCAGCGCAGGCTTCTCGTTTCTCCCCACCAGTGCGAGGGCGTGGGTGGTTGTTCCCGTCAGCGACGACGTGGCCAAAGTGTTTCTGTCGAATACCGCCGTCAGAAGTTCCCGAACTGGTTTTCCGAAGTCTGTCCCCCCCCCCCCCCAATGTATGGAGAGATACACCCGTTTTGGGATCTCTGTACACGGCCCAATGGAGACCTGAAAACACTAAGCAGATTTCGGTGTTCGTGATGGTGGTGGGTGTTTTAAGGTTAGCCGACTGCGTTTGGCATTTTGTGGGGCGCCAGCAGCACTGGCCACCGACCGGCGGTGGCAAGTGAGATGGTTGGTTAGTTCGTTGAGTTGGCTGGTGACTGGGCTTTACGACGAGCCGAATTTTTCTTTTCAGGTCATACGCGTCGCAAATTCATCACGCGAATTAGTTGTGGACGAAGAGCAAACAGATGGGATCCGAAACCACAATCTTTCGACTGGGAGACCTTACCGTTAGGCCTCCGAAATGCGCGTCGCAAGATGGGTCCCACTGCTGTTTGTTATTTTCGATGTCGGCCCAATTTAGAGAAGAAAATATTTTCAATACAACGAAGAATGGCTCTTAGATGCTCCTGGGTTGCTACACATTGCGTGTAAAGAAAATATACGACCTTCAATATACCAGGAGGTGCTGAGTTGATATCAAAAGTAACGATAAAGGTTATATTTTATTACTCAACGTTTCGGCCAGGGGCCATCGTCAGGAGTGATGAATAAAGCTCAAGCTGAAAAAATTGACAAAAGCACGCGGGAAAAAAACGTGCAAAAAGACACGGGGAATGCAGAAAAGCCTCCTCAGTGGTGCAGACACTCACAGAAACTCCAAACCAGCAACTCATTCTGATCCCTGAAAAAGAGCTCCTTCCTCATTCTGCTCATTTTTCCCCATGGGGAATGTTGGCACGGCATGCAGTCAACTCCAGGAACGGTTGTGATTGAACGTATCCATTTTTATAACAATAATAACGAAATGATAGTAATACAAACACTGGTTTATTTTACGCATGCTCAATTGGTCGCACACATCCAAGTATGGTAAACATGGCTCCAAACATGACCATTGATATCCACATAGCACATGTTGGTCACGCACCTACATCCATGATGACACAATAGAGGACGACCAAGGTTGGAATTACACATTATCATTCAGGATGTGCAGAGTAACATTTGGGGTAACATAATATGGAGGGGATATATTTCCTGAAACCTGTGGCATCGAAATCTGAGCGAACACTTTCCGGTGCATTTGGACCACATGCTCAGAGCATAACATAGTAAAACAGCCTCATTAAACATGCGAATGAGAAAAGCGAGACGATAATTTTCTAGAAAGGATAACGTTCTAGATGTCACATCTCCAGGAGCAGCATTTGTCTCGAATACGAACGCCACCTAAGTCCTATGCACTATGCAGTACGTTTATGATTTAAAAGGATGTGATGATTACATGTTATTACATAATTTGTTGAGATATATACCCCAGGGCCGGGCATATATCTCAGCTCACTAGCGTCGCTCCGTTGTGCTCCGTCTGTGATAAAGTTTCCTGAAAATATGTGGTGGTGGTAAAATAGTGTAGCCATCGACACGCAACTGGTTAATCTGTCGGAATTGGCCTAAGCTCTCCCCCCCTCCCCGCCCCCCAATAGACAAGTTCAAGTTTTATCATTTTCACTCTCATGAAAGAGTGAAAAATAGCTTTCCTGAAAAAGAGCTCCCTCCGTTGCTTTCTGGTCGTAAGCGTTCCAGCCAGACACACTGCTGGTGCAACGGCTATTCTTCAATGCCCACTGAAGTACCTTGATCTTCCACTTAGCAGACATCAGAATGAAACGTGTTCATCCAACGAATTGGGTGCATGCGCCCAACTCATTTGGTTAGAAAAAATGTGGATATCTCAAATTTCCCCAATCGCAGTGATCCACGCTAAACTTCCCCTCGAGCCGTAAGCATTCAGCTGGATCAAGTTAACTCAGGTAATTAATCAGCTGATCACAAACTATCACTGGAGTGAACCTTCGATCCCCGATGGATCAATGGTCATCACAATCGCAATTATCCACTCTCAACTTCCCCTCGAGCCGTAAGCATTCAGCTGGATCAAATTAACCCAGGTAATTAATCAGCTTATCACAAATCAGCTTATCGTTCACTTGAGTGAACCTTGGATCCCCGATGAATCGGTGGGTTTGTTGGAGCCAACTTCATCGAACGCATATTTAACGTTCCTGTACCACTAGCCAAGCTGCGGTGGGAAAGATGGTATACGTGAATATAACGTGGTTCATGCAGGGAAATTGCAGCTGTGTTAATGTGCATGGAAAAGGCAGGGTAGATCAGACCAAATAAGGTTTGTCTGGGTCAGGTCATGTCAGGATAGATAGATAGATAGATATATGGATAGATATATAGATACATAGATATATAGATATATAGATAGAGAGAGTAGATATAGATAGATAGATAGATAGATAGATAGATAGATAGATAGATAATATATATATATATATATATATATATATATATATATATATATATATATATATATATATATATATATAGATAGATAGATAGATAGATACAGAGATAAATAGAGAGATAGGTAGAGATATATATATATATATATATATATATATATATAGATAGATAGATAGATAGAGAGATAGATAGATAGATAGACAGACAGATAGACATATATATATATATATATATATATATATATATATATATATATATATATATATATATATATATAGATAGAGATATATATAGAGAGATAGATAGATAGATAGATAGACAGACAGATAGAGAGGTAAATAGATAGATAAATAGATAGAGAGATAGATATAGAGATGTATATATATAGAGATAGATAGATAGAGAGAGATCGAGATATTAAGGTAGGTTAGGCTATGTTTGGTTGGGTTTGGTTTGGTTACGTTTGGTTACGTTTTGTTATGTTAGGTTAGACTAGGTTTGGTTAGGTGTGTGGGTGTGGGTATGGGTGTGGGTGTGGGTGTGGGTGTGGGTGTGGGTGTGGGTGTGGGTGTGGGTGTGGGTGTGGGTGTGGGTGTGGGTGTGGGTGTGGGTGTGGGAGTGGGAGTGGGAGTGGGTGTGGTTGTGGTTGTGGTTGTGGTTGTGGTTGTGGTTGTGGTTGTGGGTGTGGGTGTGGGTGTGGGTTCAGGTGCCACTGATTTTGGCGAAATCCGAATTTCTCTCGGGACGCCCCCGAAAATGGTGAGGTTAGGAATGAAAAGAAACGTAGTGAAGTTTCAGAGCGGTTAAACAATATTTGGTACTGTCCCCGGGCTGGTAAATTCAAGGGAGACTATAGGCTCCATTGCGTTGAAGTCCCCCATGTATTAAGAACGGTGAAATACGAAGCTAACACCACAAGCTATTTTTATTTGACTTGTTCATATGTCGACAGAACAACGCAAAGCAGAAACTGAACGTATGTCTGCATTGAACGTCAGCATCACACGCGTGCACGTGCGTCTGTATTGAATGTGCAGCTCACGTATCAGGCCATACCTACTGACCTCAGCATACAAACAACACAGTGCGCTTGTCAGCGCTCGGGAACAGCTGACGGTGCTTCTCGACGACCTGGAGGAGGTACTCACGCTGTGCATCATCTTTTGTCAACTTGACGTTATACTTGTCCATCAAGGCGACTCCTCTATCGGCTAAGTCATTCGTAACCCGCAGACTGGCGACCTTCTGGGAGGCAGCAACATAACGCGGGTCGCCGGGCCACTCCGCTGGATCAGAAGCCAGCAGGTCATTATCGACGCCCAGAGCACGGTACAACAACGCGGACGATGTGGTCACAAAGTCCACCAGCGTAAGGTCGCCCAGAGTGTCCGAGTCTGGAACAATGGAGGCGCGCTTCGGGTGGTCGATGCTCTGACCCGTCTCGCTCCTTCAACGCGGTCACCATAGCCCTTTTTGTGTCAGCCGACGTTTCACTGTCAAATAGGGCGAGCGGGGCCAGGTGCTGACTCCATAGGTGGCAACTGAATCTCACTGTCACCGCCTCGGTTAGGCCCTCATCCTCGTAGTTGGAGATCCCCTGGAGAAAGGCGAGGTCGTTCCTCGGTGCTGCAGCCGTGTTTGGTGCCGAGAACCAGGCCGGGATGTACAGAATGAGGGCAAAGTTGATGAACCTGGTCAGACCTGTGAGTTCCGTCTCAGTGAGGGCGAACTGTTCGCGGAATAGGAAGATCTTCAGGGCGTATATTAATTTTGCCATCCAGCGTGCATGGCTGATGGCCCCATGACGCCTGAACCTCTGAGGGGCGCCGCCAAGGACAGTCGGGGCCAGCTCCAACAGTTCGCGATAATCATCCCGTGGTTGCTGCTGCGTCAGGTGGGCGTTGAAGCAAGCGATGAGGTCGTCTCGAGCGTTGGTGAGGGTGGTCGTGGCGCTCCCCTCATCCATGATAAGGTAGTTGTTCTGATCGGCAGTGTTCCACCACTCCCTGAAGCGATTGAAGAGCGGTACATCAGGTTCAGTGGTGGCGCCGAAGCACTTGAACGCTTTTTTGGCAATGACCTCCGTGACATGGTGTCGGCAAGCCAGGTTCAGGAGATCTCTGCCCAGCCTCTGTTCAATCTGAGTGCAGGCGCCCAAGTGCACACCAGTGTTTGAAGATATTGTGTCAAAACTCATGCCGATGACGCGATCTGTCAGGCCCCAGTCATCCAGAGTTTCGAGAACGACTTCTGCGATAGCTTTTCCAGACGTAGATCTGAGCTTCGGAACAGCGAGCAGTTTGGTGACGCCTGCGCCAGATACCAGGATGGGTAACCGTTCCAGGTGACATCCCATTACGTCTGACACAAGCTTTCCGTCCCAGTGTACTACCAGCGGAGTGTCTGGGGCGAACGGCCGTTTAATATCGTCAGCAGACTCCTTGCGGTCCTTTCTGCGCGAGCGCCGGACCGACTCGCGATTTATGTTAAGTTTTTCAGGGTCTTGACCCAGGGTGGCGGCTACTGCTACCACGATGTGCACCGCTTCCCTGTCAGTAACTTGAGTCCGTTCCAGGGCAGCGCCCACTTCTGGCGATATGATCTGCTGCCGTCCTCGACGTTTTTTTTATGACTGGCGGCGCCCGATTCTACCTGGGAGTCTTCATCGTTAATTTTTCGCTTGCCGCTGGCTGAGGTGAGCTGGTTGAGCTGGTCTTTACCACCGCTTGCTGAAGCTGGGCTGGGTTCCCGAGGGACTTCAGAATCCACTTTTGCGAAACTACAAATCCTTGCATCTTCCTTATCTTGACGCGCACGCTCCTGTGCCAGGCGCTGGGATTGCCTGGCTCCCCCCCCCGACGAGGCACCACATTTTCGTGGTGGGGGTGGGGGGGGGGATTGAGTGCCCTAAGGACCCGGATTCCCGTCCATTGGTGAGCCGGTGAGGGGCCAGACTAGGAGTGCCTCACTCGTCCTTCCATCCATACGCTCCCATTCCAATGCCCATCTCATCTCAACATCCATGTCCTTCACCTGGCCCTGCAACACCAATTCTCCCTACTATGAGCAGGTAGGACAACTTCCCCGGTCCTGCGCTCAAGCTCAGTTTTATCTGGGTAGTCGCGCCCCCCTCGGCCCGCCCCCGGGGTTGACGGAGTCCTGGAGGTTGAGGTCCCCCGTCGCACGGTGCTAGTTGTGACGGGGGACCAACACGCCTCTTTGGTCCCGATATCCCGGAGGGGCGGGCGGGCTCGTGGGGCCTCACGCGGGCCAAGTGGCTGGTCGCCTTGGGCCGGGGGGCGGGGGGCCTGGGGTTCTCCCCAGTGTCTGCCGGCCCGGCCGGCTGGGGTCAAGTGGTGGGCGGCGCTGGATCCCGGTCGGGGTGGTGAGTCTCTCTCTCCCGGCCGAGCGAAGGCGCCGCCCGCCCCGTATAGCTCCTCGGGCGCCTGGCGTCCTCCCGTTCGCGGTTCCCAGGCGTCCCCCCGTTGGGCCCCTGTGTGGTGGGGTGCCCGAGGAGCGGAAACATATCGCACTTACATGGCAACTTCCAACATAAAAAACAACCCACCTGCCCCTCCAGTAGGGGACAGACAACCCGACCTAGGACTCTGAATGTAGTGCATGGAGGGCCCAGCCTCCGAGCTGGTCTACCTGCACCTCGTATTCTGATCATAAAATCCATCGAGGAAAACATGAAACTTTCACTTCTTACACCGTTCCAAAGGAAGGAGGCTTGTGACAAGCTAGGGTCGGTATCGAGGTGTGAAAAGCTCAGAGACGGTGGACTGGAAGTCGAATTTAATACTGCTAAGGATGCAAGGAGGACGCTTGACGCAACGGAAATAACCTACACTGTACGACAGGAAACCGGCACGAGAATAGTCACCGTACGCATCGAAATTCAACCCCACAATACCAAAAATTACTCCAAAGGAGTAATCAATTGCTACGACCTGCGAGATGTTTCGGACGCTGACATTGTGGATGGCCTAACGGAGTGGGGAGTGGTAGAGGCGCGAATAATTTCAATTAGGAAAGGCAAAGAAGTGCAACCAACAAACAACATCATCTTAACTTTTCACACGACGGATCTTCCTGAATTTATCTTTGTAGGGTATGTCCGCGTGAAGCTCCGTGTATTTGTACCCAATCCGATGAGATGTTTCCGTTGCTCCCGTTTTGGTCACACTTCGCAGCACTGTAGAAACCGAGAGACATGTGGGAGATGTGGATCAGTAGAGCATGCGCAAGACAAATGTGAAACGGAGTATCCACATTGCTCCAACTGCGGCCCAGACCAAATACCCCATACCGCCTATGATCGCTCTTGCCCCATTTTCTTAAAAGAGAAGGAAATAGTTAGTATTAAAAGCTTCAATGATCGCTTGTGGCAGTCAAGCCACGCATTGCAACTTTTGTCGGAGTTTCCAGTCGTAATAAGCCCTGAATTACTCCAGTAATTGACGTATCTTCATGGAAGGTCGCAACCAGTTCAACGATGGCATACAACAATGGAAAAGACGGAGGAGGGAAGCAGGAGCACCCGTTCTTTTATTAAGTCAAATTAACATTCAACAAACTGATGAAGTTGACTTCGGCCGCATGCTCGGACTAAGAGCACAACTCACCTGGGACCACTGGCCAGGCCTCTACAAAGCTTCTGAAGGAAACTACTGTCCACCGCTCCCTATCGGACGGGCCAGCGTTGCCGGCAGATGACCTGCCGTTGCCGGCGGACGGTCCAGAGTTGCCGGCGGGTAATCCACCGTTGCCGGTGGACGGCCCAACGGTGATGGCGGAAGGTCCACTGCTGCCGGCGGACTGTCCAGAATTGCCGGCGGACAATCCACCGTTGCCGGCGGACGGTCCAGAGTTGCCGGCGGGTAATCTACTGTTGCTGGTGGATGGTCCAGCGCTAATGGCGGACGGTCTTTTCACGGCATATGTGAATGCACAGGCCATGTGGCGTCGTCGACCCTCGCGTGGAATGATCGTGCAAAGTAGAAATCCCAAGGAGGTATTGATATTCCAATGCCAGATCTTATCGGTTAAATAAACAATGGCATACCAATGTAGGCGGGGAAGAGCGACAGGAAACTCTTCCTGAATATTTGGAGTATTTCATAGGGAAAGTTTTTTGTTGTGGTCGAGGAGTCAAAGGTTATTTATTTATTTATTTATTTATTTATTTATTAAGGAAGACAGCTCAGAACTCAAAGCACGACAAGTCGGGCTTGCAATTACAGCGCCAGACAGACATAGAATAATGCGACCACCACCACCGCCACCTCATTCTTAAGAACATCATTTCCACACCACCTCACACCGACCACCATGTCCCGACTATCGGTCCCACCCAACGGCTGCGAAAACATAATTTCATTCCGTGGTGCGCGCACACAATTCACGCTTGCATCCTATCTCTGCGCAAATCTGATTGGGACTTCTGAGCAGTACCACTGGGACATTTTTCCCGAGCTTTGCATGTTCTCTCGTCAGTCAGATTTACTCTGTCGGATGCAAAGAGCTCCTGGTGTCGGCAGAAGTAGCCAAAATATTCTGGAAAGTTGTTCGTTTTCCGTTTGCTACAGAGATTCCTGTCACCCGACTGCGCATTTCTTCGTTTACCTCTAGCAAATTTTCGATTGTCGCCTAATAATGGACGTGATAGCACGCCAAGGACTACAAGGCATAAGTTAAAGTTATTGGTCATTCTCGGAAGCTGCAAGATCAACTCCTGATGATTATTAAGTTCCTGCAGAACTTCATCATCCATCCGCACACCAGTTCTCTTGAATACCCCATTACCCCGTATCCACAATACCGCTAGTACGAGGTGTTCTTGGTTTCTTTCACAAAACCAGTGGACTCCTTGTAAGATTCGGTCGCGAGCACTTCCACTGCATGCCTCTGGGTAGGCCAGAACCCCCGTGTACTGGAACAGTATGGTGTCGGTCATAAGAACCTTTCGCTTGATGCTCTTGGTGAGTATCGCTACATGTTTTTGGACTTGGGACTGTCGGAACATACTATCCCCGACAAGCACAACTGACACAGTCTCCGTGACACCAAACCTTCGCTTCTTTGCCCGATTCTTGCGCGGGCCGCCATGTTGTGGTGTAATACCGTCGTCACTCACGTTGTCCATGACAACCACCTGCAACACAATGGAAAATAATATTAGTCTCAGAGATACGGAACCAACGTGATGTACCGTCTTGACAGGCTACGTTTCTTATTGACGTGTCCGTAGGGCGAGCTTCAAATATCCGTGACGTGGCGATGTGTATATCGAGTGGCGATGTGTATATCTCGGCAGCAATGTATCTCAGCTAAGAACAGGGCACACAGAATGCTGGGACCCATTAATAGAAATGTGAGATATAAGGGCAAGGAAATCATGAGAAAAAAAACTGTATTTAGCATATGTGCAACTCTACTTGGAATATTATGTACACTCGGTCTCGTTGATATGTTCCAGCCTACCCTAAGCATGGGTGGCTCACTACTGTGACGCTGCACACCAAAAATTACTGGTAGGCTGCGCCGTTTCACAGTTATGCGTTGCGTGACAGTCTGTCAGCTTCGCCACCGGCCAGCGTCCGAGCCATAGGAATTCGCGCTTGTGGTCGTCACGCGACCATTTGCCCTGCAGCCATGCAGTGGTAAACACGGGTCTTCCCCGTTGCCGCCTTGCATTCCTCTGTCGGCGAAACAACATTGGCAGTTAAACGAGCAGGTTACTGGACTTCTGTCGATAAGCAACAATTGATAGCTGCGGATTTGTTGACTCCAGCAACACAGAATGAGCAGGAAAGGTTGGAAAAAGCTCAGTTGCAAAGATGTAGCGAAAGGAGATGGGAGGTTTATGATGTCAATGAAGTATTCTCTGGCCCCAAAACAATAATAGAATGTCCAACATTTACACGTTTTAGAAATGTAGTTCGAACTCTTACTGGCGTGGCGTTATGAACCAGGATCCAATTGCTAAGAAGAGCTGGTTTCGTGAACCCTGGCCATGATTCCATGACTTACAGTTTTACAGTCTAAATTTGGCAAAGTGCTTCACGTGCCGTCAATACACCGACACGGCGACCCCGGCAGCTCGCTCTCGACCTCATCGTGCCAATTGCGAACTGACCCTCCCAGCCGGGGACTAAAAGAGAGCACGCGAAGCGACTCGAACCCAGCATTGCCAGGACAGCGGAGACGGGTGCACGACAGCGCTCTAGCCAACTAAGCTACCGAGGCGACAAGTCACAGCGAGGCACTTGCTTGCTTAATTCAGATTCATTGACAAGTCAATTAGTTACTTGATTAAATTGCATCTACTTCATTGAGAATCACATGTTTTAGAGCGCAAGGAATGTGTTGCATGATATCATATTATTTATTGCATATGCTGTGCACTGTAATGCAAGCGACATATTCAGAATTCCGTGGGGATAATGTATTTCTTCACTCCGACACCAGCCAACTATTTTACCATACAAAGATTTTACTTTTTATGAAGGAATATTTCTGGCACTCTTCTCGAACTCTTGCTGGGGTGGCTTTATGGACCAGGATCCAATTGCTAAGCAGAGCTTGTTGTGTGAATCCTGACCTATAAATAAATAAGAATAAGAAGAACGGAGACATATAATTATAAGAATATATAAGAACGGAGAAAAATAATTTATATTATTGGATAAATAAGAAGAACGGGCGACCCGGTTACATTTCGTGCTGAAGCAATATAAACTAAAAATGTATTATTGTAAACTAATTAGATGGTATCCGTTTGAAGAAATATTTTATTTGCGCATAGATAATCTGAATATGTCGCTTCAAATATAGCGTACAATATATACAATAAATAATTCATATCATACAACATATGCCGCATGCTCAACAACGCGTGAATATCAATGAAACAGATGTAATGTAAGTAAGTAGTTAATCGATTCATCAATGAATCTGAATTAAGCAAGCAAGTGCCGCCTTGGGATCCGCCGCCCCGGTAGCTCAGTTGGCTTGGGCACTGGCCTGCGCTGGTCTCTCCTGTCCTTGAAAGGCTGGGTTCGAGCCGCTTCACGCGCTTGATTTTAGCCACTGGCTAGGAGGGTCAATTGGCAACTGGCACGATAATGTGGAAAAGCGAGCTTCCGCGGTGGCCGTGTGAATGTATTAGCGGCACGTGAAGCATTTTGCCAAATATCTACTGTAGAACTGCAATCAATGGGTCGGGTGATGCGGCTAGGGCTCAAGCAAGGTCTGTTTAGCAATTGGATCCTGGTTTATAAAGCCACCCCAGCAAGAATTCGAACTATAGTTCTAAAAAGTGTAAAAGTTAGAAATTATGTTATTATTGTAGGGTAGGAGAATCCTCCGTTGACATCATAAAATTCCCCTCTCCTTTCGCTACATCCTTTCCAACCGAGCTCCTTCCAACACTTCCAGCTCATTCTGTGTTGCCGAAGTCCGAAATCCACAACGATCAAACTCTGCTTGTCTTCAGAGGTCGAGTGGTGGACCGATTGCTGAACTGCCAATGTTGTTTGGCCGACTGAGGAATGCAAGGCGGGAACAGCGTAGTGTTTCTCACTGCATGGCTGCAGGGCAAATGACCACCCGACGACCGCACAAGCGAATACCTTCGGCTGACCGGTGGTGAAACTTGCGGACTGTCACGCAACGCATAACTGTGAAGCGGCGCAGTCTACCAGTAATTATTTGTGTGGAACAGCACAGCCTACGTTCCTGGGGGCCAGCCATAGTTAAGGTACCCCCGAACATCCTACCGATACCGAGTGTACAAGCATGGAGCCCCTACTAAGAAAAAGATATAGACGTTAGAAAGAGTGCAGCGCAAAGCCACTAGACTCATCAGTGGTATTTTAGAACACTCCGCGAGAGGTGTTCGAAATATCGCAACATATTAAAGTGTGTGTCTTGCACTAGCTATGGAGCTGACAGACACTCACCGATTCTGCGATATCGCTCACTGCTGCGGTCTAAACTGGACGGAGCACGCAGTTCCACCAAACGAGCATTGGACACCGCTCATCACACCGCTATCCGCATCGCGACCGGATCATTTCGCACGTCCCCCACCGTGAGCCTCTTGGCGGAAGCACACGAGCCACCACTCTGTCTGCGCAGAGAAAGGTTGGGAATGCGGTACGCCTGCCAGTTCCGCCAGTTTCCTGATCATCCGGCTTACTCGCATGTCTTTTTGCGTCGACTATCGACTCTTTTCTTAGGGGGCCGCAATCTGAATGTCGCCCCGTTCGGTGTGCGAATTCGAAAGCTTCTGCAAGATAGTCGAGTTCAACTTTAGGGAATCCGGAGAGTCCAGGACATGGAAACCCCCATTGCAGCTGATTGCTCCGGAGGTGGATGTATCTCTCGCAAAAATCAGAAAAACCGATGTCCCTCCAGCAGAATTTCGCGCACTTGCGCTCGAACATATTGAAACATTTCAGGATTGGGTGGCAAGATATACTGACGGCTCTCGAACAGAAACGGTGTGGGCAGCGCTTTTGTTTGCGGATCTGTCGCCCCCTCGTTTACCCTACCGACGTACGCATCGGTGTACTCGTCGGAACTCGTAGCTATTACGAAAGCTCTATGTTTTATCGAGGTGTCGAATGGTGATCGACAGTTATATTCACTGATTCTTTAAGTAGTCTTATGGCACTGAACACATTTTATGCATCAAACCCCTGCGTGATATTTTGTGCCGTCTTACCGATATGCAGCGCCTTATGGGAATGAGTTGACGGATGCTGCGGCGAAGCGAGCAGCACGTGCCCCGTGTACTTGATCATTACCACTCCCTGCCACGGACCACTACCGAGAAGTGTCCCTCTTCATCCTAGACAAGTGGCAGGTAGTGTGGGATGCGACACCTTCGAACAAGCTGAGAGCCATCAAGCAAAGTCTGTGTCCGTGGAGCTCGTCCTGCCGTAAATATAGACAGGAAGAGGTGACACTGCCGCCTCAGCATAGGGCACACGTATGCCATACACAGGTATCTGTTATACGGTGACGACAAACCGCAGTGCTCCAGATGTCAGGCACAACTGACAGTTCGCCATGTTCTCGTATCATGCCCTTGTTATGCTGACGAACGTAGACGTTATTTTGGGTCTGTCCAGGTGGCTTCCCTTAGTGATATTCTGTCGGACAACTCTTCCACTATCCAATCGGGACGATTTATAATTTTTTAAATCAGAAGTGTTGTTCTTAGCAATCTATAACCCTCACTGATATACACCGCATGTAAGCATTGCACCACAAAAGGACCAGGTGGACGGCTACCCACGATGTGAAGCTTGATGCTGCACTGTGTTAACTCCAAGAGTTATGGGTGCAAAATGATGGGCGCTACATAGCCAGTAGCAGTTGATGCGCCCCTAAGCCCAAGCAATCAATCAATGGGTGCAAAATGACCACAGCAGTCGACGCGCCCTCAAGCCCAAATAACTAACTAACTAACTAACTAACTTGGCTGGGTCCAGCGCAGGCTTCTCGTTTCTCCCCACCAGTGCGAGGGCGTGGGTGGTTGTTCCCGTCGGCGACGACGTGGCCAAAGTGTTTCTATCGAATACCGCCGTCAGAAGTTCCCGAACTGGTTTTTCGAAGTTTGCCCCCCCCCAATGTATGGAGAGATACACCCGTTTTGGGATCTCTGTACACGGCCCAATGGAGACCTGAAAACACGAAGCAGATTTCGGTGTTCGTGATGGTGGTGGGTGTTTTAAGGTTAGCCGACTGCGTTTGGCATTTTGTGGGGCGCCAGCAGCACTGGCCACCGACCGGCGGTGACAAGTGAGATGGTTGGTTAGTTCGTTGAGTTGGCTGGTGACTGGGCTTTACGACGAGCCGAATTTTTCTTTTCAGGTCACACGCGTCGCAAATTCATCACGCGAATTAGTTGTGGACGAAGAGCAAACAGATGGGATCCGAAACCACAATCTTTCGACTGGGAGACCTTACCGTTAGGCTACTCGCCTCCGAAATGCGCGTCGCAAGATGGGTCCCACTGCTGTTTGTTATTTTCGATGTCGGCCCAATTTAGAGAAGAAAATATTTTCAATACAACAAAGAATGGCTCTTAGATGCTCCTGGGTTGCTACACATTGCGTGTCAAGAAAATATACGACCTTCAATATACCAGGAGGTGCTGAGTTGATATCAAAAGTAACGATAAAGGTTATATTTTATTACTCAACGTTTCGGCCAGGGGCCATCGTCAGGAGTGATGAAAAAAGCTCAAGCTGAAAAAATTGATAAAAGCACGCGGGAAAAAACGTGCAAAACGAAACGGGGAATGCAGAAAAGCCTCCTCAGTGGTGCAGACACTCACAGAAACTCCAAACCAGAGAGTCATTCTGATCCCTGAAAAAGAGCTCCTTCCTCATTCTGCTCATTTTTCCCCATGGGGAATGTTGGCACGGCATGCAGTCAACTCCAGGAACGGTTGTGATTGAACGTATCCATTTTTATAACAATAATAACGAAATGATAGTAATACAAACACTGGTTTATTTTACGCATGCTCAATTGGTCGCACATATCCAAGTATTACATGGCTCCAAACATGACCATTGATATCCACATAGCACATGTTGGTCACGCACCTACATCCATGATGACACAGTAGAGGACGACCAAGGTTGGAATTACACATCATTCAGGATGTGCAGAGTAACATTTGGGGTAACATAATATGGAGGGGATATATTTCCTGAAACCTGTGGCATCCGAATCTGAGCGAACACTTTCCGGTGCATTTGGACCACATGCTCAGAGCATAACATAGTAAAACAGCCTCATTAAACATGCGAATGAGACAAGCGAGACGATAATTTTCCAGAAAGGATAACGTTCTAGATGTCACATCTCCAGGAGCAGCATTTGTCTCGAATACGAACGCCACCTAAGTCCTATGCACTATGCAGTACGTTTATGATTTAAAAGGATGTGATGATTACATGCTATTACATAATTTGTTGAGATATAGACCCCAGGGCCGGGCATATATATCAGCTCACCAGCGTCGCTCCGTTGTGCTCCGTCTGTGATAAAGTTTCCTGAAAATATGTGTTGGTGGTAAAATAGTGTAGCCATCGACACGCAACTGGTTAATCTGTCGAAAGTGGCCTAAGCTCTCCCCCCTCCCCGCCCCCAATAGACAAGTTCAAGTTTTATCATTTTCACTCTCATGAAAGAGTGAAAAAGAGCTTTCCTGAAAAAGAGCTCCGTCCGTTGCTTTCTGGTTGTAAGCGTTCCAGCCAGACACACTGCTGGTGCAACCGCTATTCTTCAATGCCCACTGAAGTACCTTGATCTTCCACTTAGCAGACATCAGAATGAAACGTGTTCATCCAACAAATTGGGTGCATGCGCCCAGCTCATTTGGTTAGAAAAAATGTGGATATCTCAAATTTCCCCAATCGCAGTGATCCACTCTAAACTTCCCCTCGAGCCGTAAGCATTCAGCTGGATCAAGTTAACTCAGGTAATTAATCAGCTGATCACAAACTATCACTTGAGTGAACCTTCGGTCCCCGATGGATCAATGGTCATCACAATCGCAATTATCCACTCTCAACTTCCCCTCGAGCCGTAAGCATTCAGCTGGATCAAATTAACCCAGGTAATTAATCAGCTTATCACAAATCAGCTTATCGTTCACTTGAGTGAACCTTGGATCCCCGATGAATCGGTGGGTTTGCTGGAGCCAACTTCATCGAACGCATATTTAACGTTCCTGTAACACTAGCTAAGCTGCGGTGGGAAAGATTGTATACGTGAATATAACGTGTGGTTCATGCTGGGAAATTGCAGCTGTGTTAATGTGCATGGAAAAGGCAGGGTAGATCAGACCAAATAAGGTTTGTCTGGGTCAGGTCATGTCAGGATAGATAGATAGATAGATAGATATATAGATATATATATAGATAGATATATATATATATATATATATATATATATATGTATATATATATAGATATATAGATATATAGATAGATATATAGATATATAGATAGATAGATAGATAGATAGATAGATAGATAGATAGATAGATAGATAGATAGATAGATAGATAGATAGATATACAGATAGATAGATAGATAGATAGATAGATAGATAGATAGATAGATCGATCGATCGATCGATCGATCGATCGATAGATAGATAGATAGATAGATAGATAGATAGATAGATAGATATAGATAGATAGATAGATAGATAGATAGATAGATAGAGAGAGAGAGAGAGAGAGAGAGAGAGAGAGAGAGAGAGAGAGATGTATATATATATATATAGATAGATAGATAGATAGATAGATAGATAGATAGATAGATAGATACAGAGATAAATAGATAGATACAGAGATAAATAGAGAGATAGGTAGAGAGATAGATAGATAGATAGATATATATAGATAGATAGAGAGATAGATAGATAGATAGACAGATAGACATATATATATATATATATATATATATATATATATATATAGATAGAGATATATATAGAGAGATAGCTAGATAGATAGATACACAGATATATAGATAGAGAGGTAGATAGATAGATAGATAGAGAGATAGATATAGAGATGTATATATATAGAGATAGATAGATAGAGAGAGATAGAGATATTAAGGTAGGTTAGGCTATGTTTGGTTGGGTTTGGTTTGGTTACGTTTGGTTACGTTTTGTTATGTTAGGTTAGACTAGGTTTGGTTAGGTGTGTGGGTGTGGGTGTGGGTGTGGGTGTGGGTGTGGGTGTGGGTGTGGGTGTGGGTGTGGGTGTGGGTGTGGGTGTGGGTGTGGGTGTGGGTTCAGGTGTCACTGATTTTGGCGAAATCCGAATTTCTCTCGGGACGCCCCCGAAAATGGTGAGGTTAGGAATGAAAAGAAACGTAGTGAAGTTTCAGAGCGATTAAACAATATTTGGTACTGTCCCCGGGCTGGTAACTTCAAGGGAGACTATAGGCTCCATTGCGTTGAAGTCCCCCATGTATTAAGAACGGTGAAATACGAAGCTAACACCACAAGCTATTTTTATTTGACTTGTTCATATGTCGTACAGAACAACGCAAAGCAGAAACTGAACGTATGTCTGCATTGAACGTCAGCATCACACGCGTGCACGTGCGTCTGTATTGAATGTGCAGCTCACGTATCAGGCCATACCTACTGACCTGAGCATACAGACAACACAGTGCGCTTGTCAGCATTCGGGAACAGCTGACTGTGCTTCTCGACGACCTGGAGGAGGTACTCACGCTGTTCATCATCCTTTGTCAACTTGAGGTTATACTTGGCCATCAAGGCGACTCCTCTTTCGGCTAAGTCATTCGTAACGCGCAGACTGGCGACCTTCTGGGAGGCAGCAACATAACGCGGGTCGCCGGGCCACTCCGCTGGATCAGAAGCCAGCAGGTCATTATCGACGCCCAGAGCACGGTACAACAACGCGGACGATGTGGTCACAAAGTCCACCAGCGTTAGGTCGCCCAGAGTGTCCGAGTCTGGAACAATGGAGGCGCGCTTCGGGGGGTCGATGCTCTGACCCGTCTCGCTCCTTCAACGCGGTCACCATAGCTCTTTTTGTGTCAGCCGACGTTTCACTGTCAAATAGGGCGAGCGGGGCCAGGTGCTGACTCCATAGGTGGCAACTGAATCTCACTGTCACCGCCTCGGTTAGGCCCTCATCCTCGTAGTTGGAGATCCCCTGGAGAAAGGCGAGGTCGTTCCTCGGTGCTGCAGCCGTGTTTGGTGCCGAGAACCAGGCCGGGATGTACAGAATGAGGGCAAAGTTGATGAACCTGGTCAGACCTGTGAGCTCCGTCTCAGTGAGGGCGAACTGTTCGCGGAATAGGAAGATCTTCAGGGCGTATATTAATTTTGCCATCCAGCGTGCATGGCTGATGGCCCCATGACGCCTGAACCTCTGAGGGGCGCCGCCAAGGACAGTCGGGGCCAGCTCCAACAGTTCGCGATAATCATCCCGTGGTTGCTGCTGCGTCAGGTGGGCGTTGAAGCAAGCGATGAGGTCGTCTCGAGCGTTGGTGAGGGTGGTCGTGGCGCTCCCCTCATCCATGATAAGGTAGTTGTTCTGATCGGCAGTGTTCCACCACTCCCTGAAGCGATTGAAGAGCGGTACATCAGGTTCAGTGGTGGCGCCGAAGCACTTGATGAACGCTTTTTTGGCAATGACCTCCGTGACATGGTGTCGGCAAGCCAGGTTCAGGAGATCTCTGCCCAGCCTCTGTTCAATCTGAGTGCAGGCGCCCAAGTGCACACCAGTGTTTGAAGATATTGTGTCAAAACTCATGCCGATGACGCGATCTGTCAGGCCCCAGTCATCCAGAGTTTCGAGAACGACTTCTGCGATAGCTTTTCCAGACGTAGATCTGAGCTTCGGAACAGCGAGCAGTTTGGTGACGCCTGCGCCAGATACCAGGATGGGTAACCGTTCCAGGTGACATCCCATTACGTCTGACACAAGCTTTCCGTCCCAGTGTACTACCAGCGGAGTGTCTGGGGCGAACGGCCGTTTAATATCGTCAGCAGACTCCTTGCGGTCCTTTCTGCGCGAGCGCCGGACCGACTCGCGATTTATGTTAAGTTTTTAAGGGTCTTGACCCAGAGTGGCGGCTACTGCTACCACGATGTGCACCGCTTCCCTGTCAGTAACTTGAGTCCGTTCCAGGGCAGCGCCCACTTCTGGCGATATGATCTGCTGCCGTCCTCGACGTTTTTTTATGACTGGCGGCGCCCGATTCTACCTGGGAGTCTTCATCGTTAATTTTTCGCTTGCCGCTGGCTGAGGTGAGCTGGTTGAGCTGGTCTTTACCACCGCTTGCTGAAGCTGGGCTGGGTTCCCGAGGGACTTCAGAATCCACTTTTGCGAAACTACAAATCCTCGCATCTTCCTTATCTTGACGCGCACGCTCCTGTGCCAGGCGCTGGGATTGCCTGGCTCCCCCCCCCCCCCCGACGAGGCACCACATTTTCGTGGTGGGGGTGGGGGGGGGGGGATTGAGTGCCCTAAGGACCCGGATTCCCGTCCATTGGTGAGCCGGTGAGGGGCCAGACTAGGAGTGCCTCACTCGTCCTTCCATCCATACGCTCCCATTCCAATGCCCATCTCATCTCAACATCCATGTCCTTCACCTGGCCCTGCAACACCAATTCTCCCTACTATGAGCAGGTAGGACAACTTCCCCGGTCCTGCGCTCAAGCTCAGTTTTATCTGGGTAGTCGCGCCCCCTCGACCCGCCCCCGGGGTTGACGGAGTCCTGGAGGTTGAGGTCCCCCGTCGCACGGTGCTAGTTGTGACGGGGGACCAACACGCCTCTTTGGTCCCGATATCCCGGAGGGGCGGGCGGGCTCGTGGGGCCTCACGCGGACCAAGTGGCTGGTCGCCTTGGGCCGGGGAGGGGGGGCCTGGGGTTCTCCCCAGTGTCTGCCGGCCCGGCCGGCTGGGGTCAAGTGGTGGGCGGCGCTGGATCCCGGTCGGGGTGGTGAGTCTCTCTCTCCCGGCCGAGCGAAGGCGCCGCCCGCCCCGTATAGCTCCTCGGGCGCCTGGCGTCCTGCCGTTCGCGGTGCCCAGGCGTCCCCCCGTTGGGCCCCTGTGTGGTGGGGTGCCCGAGGAGCGGAAACATATCGCACTTACATGGCAACTTCCAACACAAAAAACAACCCACCTGCCCCTCCAGTAGGGGACAGACAACCCGACCTAGGACTCTGAATGTAGTGCATGGAGGGCCCAGCCTCCGAGCTGGTCTACCTGCACCTCGTATTCTGATCATAAAATCCATCGAGGAAAACATGAAACTTTCACTTCTTACACCGTTCCAAAGGAAGGAGGCTTGTGACAAGCTAGGGTCGGTATCGAGGTGTGAAAAGCTCAGAGACGGTGGACTGGAAGTCGAATTTAATACTGCTAAGGATGCAAGGAGGACGCTTGACGCAACGGAAATAACCTACACTGTACGACAGGAAACCGGCACGAGAATAGTCACCGTACGCATCGAAATTCAACCCCACAATACCAAAAATTACTCCAAAGGAGTAATCAATTGCTACGACCTGCGAGATGTTTCGGACGCTGACATTGTGGATGGCCTAACGGAGTGGGGAGTGGTAGAGGCGCGAATAATTTCAATTAGGAAAGGCAAAGAAGTGCAACCAACAAACAACATCATCTTAACTTTTCACACGACGGATCTTCCTGAATTTATCTTTGTAGGGTATGTCCGCGTGAAGCTCCGTGTATTTGTACCCAATCCGATGAGATGTTTCCGTTGCTCCCGTTTTGGTCACACTTCGCAGCACTGTAGAAACCGAGAGACATGTGGGAGATGTGGATCAGTAGAGCATGCGCAAGACAAATGTGAAACGGAGTATCCACATTGCTCCAACTGCGACCCAGACCAAATACCCCATACCGCCTATGATCGCTCTTGCCCCATTTTCTTAAAAGAGAAGGAAATAGTTAGTATTAAAAGCTTCAATGAGCGCTTGTGGCAGTCAAGCCACGCATTGCAACTTTTGTCGGAGTTTCCAGTCGTAATAAGCCCTGAATTACTCCAGTAATTGACGTATCTTCATGGAAGGTCGCAACCAGTTCAACGATGGCATACAACAATGGAAAAGACGGAGGAGGGAAGCAGGAGCACCCGTTCTTTTATTAAGTCAAATTAACATTCAACAAACTGATGAAGTTGACTTCGGCCGCATGCTCGGACTAAGAGCACAACTCACCTGGGACCACTGGCCAGGCCTCTACAAAGCTTCTGAAGGAAACTACTGTCCACCGCTCCCTATCGGACGGGCCAGCGTTGCCGGCAGATGACCTGCCGTTGCCGGCGGACGGTCCAGAGTTGCCGGCGGGTAATCCACCGTTGCCGGTGGACGGCCCAACGGTGATGGCGGAAGGTCCACTGCTGCCGGCGGACTGTCCAGAATTGCCGGCGGACAATCCACCGTTGCCGGCGGACGGTCCAGAGTTGCCGGCAGGTAATCCACTGTTGCCGGTGGATGGTCCAGCGCTAATGGCGGACGGTCCTTTCACGGCTTATGTGGATGCACAGGCCATGTAGCGTCGTCGACCCTCGCGTGGAATGGTCGTGCAAAGTAGAAATCGCAAGGAGGTATTGATATTCCAATGCCAGATCTTATCGGTTAAATAAACAATGGCGTACCAATGCAGGCGGGGAAGAGCGGCAGGAAACCTTTCCTGAATATTGGGAGTATTTCATAGCGAAAGGTTTTTGGGGGACGAGGAGTCAAAGGTTATTTATTTATTTATTAAGGAAGACAGCTCAGAACTCAAAGCACGACAAGCCGTCTGCGCAAATCTGATTGTGACTTCTGAGCAGTACCACTGGCACATTTTCCCGAGCCTTGCATGTTCTCTCGTCAGTCAGATTTCCTGTGTCGGATGCAAAGAGCTCCTGCTGTCGGCAGAAGTAGCCGTAAATATTGTGGAAAGTTGTTCGTTTTCCGTTTGCTACAGAGATTCCTTTCACCCGACTGCGCATTTCTTCGTTTACCTCTAGCAAATTTTCGATTGTCGCCTAATGATGGACGTGATAGCACGCCAAGGACTACAAGGCATAAGTTAAAGTTATTGGTCATTCTCAGAAGCTGCAAGATCAACTCCTGATGATTATTAAGTTCCTGCAGAACTTCATCATCCATCCGCACACCAGTTCTCTTGAATACCCCATTACCCCCTATCCACAATACCGCTAGTACGAGGTGTTCTTGGTTTCTTTCACAAAACCAGTGGACTCCCTGTAAGATTCGGTCGCGAGCACTTCCACTGCATGCCTCTGGGTAGGCCAGAACCCCCGTGTACTGGAACAGTATGGTGTCGGTCATAAGAACCTTTCGCTTGATGCTCTTGGTGAGTATCGCTACATGTTTTTGGACTCGGGACTGTCGGAACATACTACCCCCGACAAGCACAACTGACAGTCTCCGTGACACCAAACCTTCGCTTCTTTGCCCGATTCTTGCGCTGGCCGCCATGTTGTGGTGTAATACCGTCGTCACTCACGTTGTCCATGACAACCACCTGCAACACAATGGACAATAATATTAGTCTCGGAGATACGGAACCAACGCGATGTACCGTCTTGACAGGCTACGTTTCTTATTGACGTGTCCCTAGGGCGAGCTTCAAATATCCGTGACGTGGCGATGTGTATATCGAGTGGCGACGTGTATATCTCGGCAGCAATGTATCTCAGCTAAGAACAGGGCACACAGAATGCTGGGACCCATTAATAGGAATGCGAGATATAAGAGCAAGGAAATCATGATAAAAAAACTGTATTTAGCATATGTGCAACTCTACTTGGAATATTATGTACAAGCATGGAGCCCCTACTAAGAAAAAGATATAGGTGTTAGAAAGAGTGCAGCGCAAAGCCACTAGACTCATCAGTGGTATTTCAGAACACTCCGCGAGAGGTGTTCGAAATATCTCAACATATTAAAGTGTGTGTCTTGCACTAGCTATGGAGCTGACAGACACTCACTGATTCTGCTATATCGCTCACTGATGCGGTCTAAACTGGACGGAGCACGCAGTTCCACCAAACGAGCATTGGACACCGCTCATCACACCTCTATCCGCATCGCGACCGGATCATTTCGCACGTCCCCCACCGTGAGCCTCTTGGCCGAAGCACACGAGCCACCACTCTGTCTGCGCAGAGAAAGGTTTGGAATGCGGTACGCCTGCAAGCTCCTCCAGTTTCCTGATCATCCGGCTTACTCGCATGTCTTTTTGCGTCGACTATCGACTCTTTTCTTAGGGCAATCTGAATCATGAAGGACTACGTATTTCGTGAGTGGCAGGAACTATGGGACGCGGTGGGTGAAAACAAAATGAGGATAATTAAACCTTGCATCGGCCAGTGGTCCTCGTGCTCGCGTAGGACTAGGCGAGACGAGGTGACACTGTGCCGCCTACGCATTGGTCACACGTATCCAACGCATGGATATATTCTTTGTGGTGATGAGGCGCCCATGTGCCCAGATGCCAAGGACGCCTTTCAGTGCGTCACATCTTAACCTCATGCCCTCAGCTTTCTGATGTTTATAGGGTTTACTTTGGACGATCGCAGCCGTTCTCAATTCGTGACGTTCTGGAGGATGAATCGGACGCAGTAAATTCTGGTCAATTGTTCCATTTTCTTTTAAAGGTAAACTTCCATGCTATATATTCCCCTGTCTAATGTACGTGTGTTGGCTTGCATATTGTTTTTTTTTTTTTATAGGATGGACACAGTTTAAATAGGTTCGTTATGGGCGCTGTATAACCAATGCAGTTGATGCGCCCAAAAACCCAAATAACTAACTAACTAGGGCAATCTGAATGTCGCCCCGTTCGGTGTGCGAATTCGAAAGCTTCTGCAAGATAGTCGAGTTCAACTTTAGGGAATCCGGAGAGTCCAGGACATGGAAACCCCCATTGCAGCTGATTGCCCCGGAGGTGGATGCATCTCGCAAAAATCAGAAAAACTGATGTCCCTCCAGCAGAATTTCCCGCACTTGCGCTCGAACATATTGAAACATTCCAGGATTGGGTGGCAAGATATACTGACGGCTCTCGAACAGAAACGGTGTGGGCAGCGCTTTTGTTTGCCGATCTGTCGCCCGCTCGTTTACCTTACCGACGTACGCATCGGTGTACTCGTCGGAACTCGTAGCTATTACGAAAGCTCTCTGTTTTATCGAGGTGTCGGATGGTGATCGTCACGTTATATTCACTGATTCTTTAAGTAGTCGTATGGCACTGAACACGTTTTATGCATCAAATCTGCGTGATATTTTGTGCCGTCTTACCGATATGCAGCGCCCAGGACGACGGGTGATTCTATGTTGGCTCCCGAGCCATGTGGGAATTTATGGGAACGAGTTGGCGGATGCTGCGGTGAAGCGAGCAGCACGTGCCCCGTGTACTTGATCATTACCACTCCCTGCCACGGACCACTACCGAGAAGTGTCCATCTTCATCCTAGACAAGTGGCAGGCAGTGTGGGATGCGACGCCTTCGAACAAGCTGAGAGCCATCAAGCAACGTCTGTGTCCGTGGAGCTCGTCCTGCCGTAAATCGAGACAGGAAGAGGTGACACTTTGCCGCCTCAGCATAGGGCACACGTATGCCATACACAGGTATCTGTTATACGGTGACGACAAACCGCAGTGCTCCAGATGTCGGGCACAACTGACAGTTCGCCATGTTCTCGTCTGATGCCCTCGTTATGCTGACGAACGTAGACGTCATTTTGGGTCTGCCCAGGTGGCTTCCCTCAGTGATATTCTGTCGGACAACTCTTCCACTATCCAATCGGGACGATTGATGATTTTTTTAAATCAGAAGTGTTGTTCTTAGCAATATATAACCCTCACTGATATACACCGCATGTAAGCATTGCACCACAATAGGACCACGTGGACGGCTACCCACGATGTGAAGCCTGATGCTGCACTGTGTTAACTCCAAGAGTTATGGGCGCAAAATGACCACAGCAGTCGACGCGCCCTAAAGCCCAAATAACTAACTAACTAACTAACTTGGCTGGGTCCAGCGCAGGCTTCTCGTTTCTCCCCACCAGTGCGAGGGCGTGGGTGGTTGTTCCCGTCAGGTACGACGTGGCCAAAGTATTTCTGTCGAATACCGCCGTCAGAAGTTCCCGAACTGGTTTCCCGAAGTATCTGCTCCCCCAATGTATGGAGAGATACACCCGTTTTGAGATCTCTGTACACGGCCCAATGGAGACCTGAAAACACGAAGCAGATTTCGGCGTTCGTGATGGTGGTGGGTGTTTTAAGGTTAGCCGACTGCGTTTGGCATTTTGTGAAGCACCAGCAGCACTTGCTACCGACCGACGGTGGCAAGTGCTGCCACTCAGTGGGAAGTCAAGTTGGTTGGTGACTGGGCTTTACGACGAGCCGAATTTTTCTTTTCAGGTCATACGCGTCGCAAGTTCATCACGCGAATTAGTTGTGGACGAAGAGCAAACAGATGGGATCCGAAACCACAATCTTTCGACTGGGAGACCTTACCGCTTGGCTACTCGCCTCCGAAATGCGCGTCGCAAGATGGGTCCTGCTGTTTGTTATGCTCGATGTCGGCCCAATTTAGAGAAGAAAATCTTTTATCGATCCAGGTAATCACATGGGAAGATAACACATATGAGAGAACAAAATCTGAAGATGAGTGTGGCATTGAATAGCACATGTATATGCAGCGGGCTTCGAGCCAAACAAGCAATTATATTACTTGCTGCTAGGTAGTAGCAGTTTCCCATTGCCTTCCCCTTTAATCGCCCATTGCCAAATTTTCTTGGAATGTATTTGGAACATGTCTGCATTTGTGGTTTTCACCAGTCAGCCTTAATCTGTCTAGAACAACTCGGGTTGTTAGTTAGCTAGTTATTGGGGCTTTTGGGCGCATTGACTTAACTGATGCAGCACCCATGACACTATAAGTTGCACGTCGATAAATCCCACATCCTAGCTAAACTTGCAGAATAGTAAAATCAGAATAATGAACAGTACGTACGATACGTTCTTGCATCATGCCACCTTTTCAGCGTGGCATATATATTACTGAAAATGATACTTCGGCGAGGCAATCAAAAATTCGCCCCGGTTGGACAATATCGAAGTCGTCGCCTAAAACTTCACTGAGTGAGTGAATGAACACGTCCAAAGTGACGTCTACGCTCCTCGTCATAACTGGGACAGGAGAGCAGGACATGACGCACAGATAGAAGGGCGTGACATTGCGAGCAGCGTGGTATTTCATTACCATCAGTTAGCAAGTGAGAAAGTGCCGTATGCGTGCCCTATTCTCAAGCGGTACAATACTACTGCGTCTCGTCTATCCCTACACGAGCACGAACTCCATTTTTCGAGACGATGCTTAATCGCTCTTAACTTATTATCAGGCAGTGTGTTCCAAGAAGCTTGTCACTATGTGAGCACAAACGTAGAAATGGTTCGGAAGTGATCATGGGCAGGGAGAAGTAGGGTTCGCGAGCATGGAGCTAGCGACGCACGTTTCGTAGAAGCGTCAGTTAGGTCGTTTCCGGGTTGTGACTAGTACATCCTAATACATAGCAGCATACGAGTATATCAGACATACAGGTCACTAACCATGTCTGGAGTCCACTCCCTTTGTGTGCTCACCACACAGTTGCCTGCTTCGGTGGGCTCGCGATGCTGCTCTGGTGCTGCTGCTGCGCTCTGGTGCTGAAAATGGACATGGTTTGGTGGATTACCTACCATCGACATCTGTGCTGTCCATCGTGTGAAATATTGTCATTCTTTGAAACCTTGGCCACCCAAAGAAGTATACACTTCAAAAAAATCCACTCCTTATGTCTTGGTCACAAATGGACTGCGGCGTGTTGGCGGCGGCCGTAAGTCCCGAAAATTTCCACAACCACAAAATTGCATGTAGTATCGCAAGGTCACTGTGCGGTGGCCGTGAGGTGACTTCACGGTCACCTCACCAATTGTAATGTGCAAACTCATAGCTTTCGCACACTTGTTTTCAAAGCGTTTGAGGGATCAAGGCGCTTGCGACTTTGTCACCCTTCCAGCGTCGTGATGGTTGTGACTGATTTTGATCCATCCTGAGATGTAAACGACTGAGAGACGGTGGACTTGAGGTAGAGTTCGAAAACAGCGAGGACGCAGAACAGGCAATGACAGCTACAGAGTTTAAGTTCACGATCCATAACAATGAGGGAGCCATGATGTTGCCACCCCGATGCTGGTCTCTCTGCATGAGACGAAAAACTCCGTAAAAGGCATCATCAATTGTTACGACCTTTTAGGGGTGAGCGACGAAGATATTGTTGATGGCCTGAATGAGTTTGGAGTGATGGAGGCCTCCCCGCAGTGGGGTCAGCCTCGTTGCTCGGCTGGCTAGAGAAATGGCGCTCTCTCGGGTTACCACAGCCTCACTCGTCCTTCCATCCATACGCTCCCATTCCAATGCCCATCTCATCTCAACATCCATGTCCTTCACCTGGCCCTGCAACACCAACTCTCCCTACTATGAGCAGGTAGGACAAATTCCCCGGTCCTGCCCACCAGCTCAGTGTTGTAGGGTAGACTTTTCCCTGGCCGTGGGAAGTCTGGGAATGGACCAGCGCGACCGCTTTTACCCCAGAACAATAAGCGGACAGCTCGCTTGTTAAAATCCCGTGATGAGTGAACGCCCGGGCTGGAAGCTTCCGCGGCCCGGCAACTACTTTGAGTCGCGTCGCCAACACCTTGGGTCGCGACAGGCAAACGCCAGTCTGCCTCGAAACCGCAAAGACGTGCTGGCTCTCCTCGGTCTCCTGGGGCTTCTCTGTTTATTTTCATTAGTACACACATATATAAACACGAGTCGGCCCACGCAAATACATCATCGGCGTGCAACCCGCACTCTCATTGGCCGGTTCAATATGACGCGTCAGTCAAATGTGCTCTGGGTCTTGATTGGCTAGTTGTGCTGGCGGCCATTGTCCTGGCTGGATGTTGCTGACTCCTGATTCGCCACGGGTCATGGGTTCAGTTCTCGTGCACTCCCCATCTGGCCGGTCGCGTGCTGAGGTTGCAGTTTTGCAGCAGCGGAGCGCCGGCTGGTCGCTTGGCAACCGGCGACGGTTCGTGGAAGTACCCGACTGGTGGCGCCATTAGCTTTGTGGTATGCGAACTCCTCGACACGAGCTCAGTTCTTATCAGTTATAACCCCCCCCCCGACGAGGCACCACCTTTCCGTGGTGGGGGGGATTGAGTGCCCCAATGACCCGGCGACCATCATACCGGCGAGGGGTGAGACCAAGAGTGCCTTACTCGTCCTTCCATCCATACGCTCCCATTCCAATGCCCATCTCATCTCAACATCCATGTCCTTCACCTGTCCCTGCAACACCAACTCTCCCTACTGTGAGCAGGTGGGACAACTTCCCCGGTCCTGCCCTCCAGCTCAGTTTTATCGGGGTAGTCGCGCCCTCTCGGCCCGCCCCCCGGGGTTGACGGAGTCCTGGAGGCTGAGGTCCCCCCCCGACGAGGCACCACCTTTCCGTGGTGGGGGGGGATTGCGTGCTCCAATGACCCGGCGACCATCTTACCGGCGAGGGGTGAGACCAAGAGTGCCTCACTCGTCCTTCCATCCATACGCTCCCATTCCAATGCCCATCTCATTTCAACATCCATGTCCTTCACCTGGCCCTGCAACACCAACTCTCCCTACTTTGAGCAGGTAGGACAACTTCCCCGGTCCTGCCCACCAGCTCAGTTTTACCGGGGTAGCCGCGCCCCCTTGGCCCGCCCCCCGGGGTTGACGGAGTCCTGGAGGTTGAGGTCCCCCGTCGCACGGTGCTAGTTGTGGCGGGGGACCAACACACCTCTTTGGTCCCGATATCCCGGAGGGGCGGGCGGACCCGTGGGGCCTCACGCGGGCCAAGTGGCTGGTCGCTTCGGGCCGGGGACCTGGGAATCTTCCCAGTGTCCTCCGGCCCGGCCGGCTGGGGTCAAGTGGTGGGCGGCGCTGGATCCCGGTCGGGGTGGTGAGTCTCTCTCTCCCGGCCGGGCGAAGGCGCCGCCTGCCCCGTATAGCTCCTCGGGCGCCTGGCGTCCTCCCGTCCGCGGGGCCCAGGCGTCCCCCCCGTTGGGCCCCTGTGTGGTGGGGCGCCCGGGGAGCAGAACATAAACACACTTCATGGCAACTCAAAACACAAAAACCCTCCCTGGTCCACGTGCTAGTGGCCAGAGCACGAACCCCACCATTAATGACCAAATGAACCGATCTGCGAATGGTGGAGCGACAAGGATTCCTTCCCCCCGCATTCTTGTTTTCCAAGCCGCTGAGGGAACAAGGCAACTGGCCTCTCTCTCTCCATTCCATCGACGAGATGGCTGTGATCGATTTGGACATATCAAGAGATGTGAGAAACTTAGAGATGGTGGTTTAGAGGTAGAGTTTGAACGCACGGAGGAGGCGAAAAGAGCACTGATGGCGAACGAATTTGTGTACTATGCTAGAGACCAGCAAGGGAGAAAGACGCTGACAATACCCATGACTGTAAAAACACACTCAACGAAAAACCACTCGAAGGGAGTAATTAATTGTTTCGATTTAAGAGGTGTTAGTGACGCTGAAATTACTGATGGCCTGACGGACGATGGAGTAATCCAGGCGAGAAGGATTACTATGAAGAGAGGCCAAGAGGTGCAGCCCACAGACAACATAATCTTGACTTTTAGTTCTATGGAATTACCTGAATCGGTTCGTGTCGGGTACATCATTGTGAAGGTCAGGAGGTTTGTCCCCAGTCCCATGCGGTGCTTTCGATGTCAAAGGTATGGCCACACAACCCAATTCTGCCGTAATCGCCCCGCATGTGGAAGATGCGGATCATCGGAGCATGCTACGGATCAGTGCAAAGCTGAATCACCTTGGTGTATAAATTGTGGTGAGGGCCAGCGTGCACATAGCACATTCGATAGGGCATGCCCTGCAAATAGGAAGGAGAGAGAAATAATTTCGATTAAGTGTACCCAAAATGTGTCTTTTCGAGAGGCTCGAGATCTGTATGATAGGATCCATCCCAAGGTTACCTACGCAAAGGTGGCCGGCCGCGAAGCTAGAACTACTCTAGTAGATACACAACACACACAGCCGAACATCTCTGACCTGATCGCACAACTCACGACTCTTCTTCGATCTTTCGGAGTGCCCCCTGCTTCGCCCGCGAGACCAGGGCAGCAAGCCCAACATGGCGCCGAGGCGACCGAAGTCCCACCCTGTACGAATGTATGCCCCACTTGTCCACCTGAGGCCCCCTCCCGTCCAATCCCCGAGGGTGGGGAATGGACTCTGGTCCAACGGTCCAAGAGGCCTCCCCGGTCCTTTCCGCCAAATCCGAACCCCTCCCCATCATTTCCGTCACCTACCTCGAAATCCACTACCCATCCGCCCTCCAACCTCCTTTCGCCTCCCACACGCCCCACCACCACCTCCAAATCCATGCTCTCCACCTCCTCCCTACCTGAACCTTCTCCTCTTTCCGTGAGCCAGGCCTCACCCCCACCCTCAGCCACTGCTTCTGCTCCTGTATCGCCGTCCCGTAATGCGTATCACCCCAGCCAGATACCTGATATCGACCTGCATTACCAAGAAGCCGAGAGGCGCGCCCGCGATGCTAAGCTGGCGCGGCTTGCACAGACGGAGAGGACACGGGCGAGGGCCAGCCAAATCTCCGACAGAGCTCCTCACCCAAGGCCTGCCACCCCATCGTCACGAAGGCGGGTTGATGGACCGGCAGTAGGGCAGACTAAAGAGATGGGCCCTCCCCCGCCTCCCCCTAGGCTGTGCGCCCAGAAGCGAGGAATGCCGGCGTCTGGCTCTCCGCCGGACCATGGATCGCCGAGCTCCCGCCCCAGGACCCAGTCCCTTGGACCGGGTGGAGATATGACCCCTGAGTCCTCAGCGATCCCCTCGCTCGGGGGGAGAACGGAGATACAGTTTTAAAAAACGCATGTTATCCGTCATAGTTAGTACTGACTACTTCATCTATCTTATATACCTGTACGTGTTCATACTTTGACCTATTACTGTTACTAACCTAGTCAACCCTAGTCAACAAGCAAAATGCCGTCTTTATTTTTACAGTGGAATATGCGGGGCTTTAGGTCAAATTTTACTGACCTACAAAGAATGTTATCTTGTCGCAACCCCACTGTTGTATGTCTCCAGGAGACTAAGCTTTCTGTAAGCGTGCAATGCACCATTAAAGGCTATTCTGTCTTTCGGAAGGATGTCTTGTCTGCCGACACAATTGCACATGGTGGCGTTATTCTAGCTGTCCACCAGTGTTCCAGCGCAGCACCTGCTGCTACAGACGTCCCTCCAGGCAGTTGCTGCACGTGTGAACCTCGACCGCCGTGCAATAACAGTTGTTTCATTATACGTGCCACCGGGGGATGCTTTCCCCTCGGCACAGCTTAGCCTGTTAATGCTGGAGCTCCCTCCACCTGTTTTACTCCTTGGAGACTTCAACTGCCACCACACAGTGTGGGGATGTAACACCACCAACACTCGTGGGCGTTTTTTAGAACGTTTTATCGATGCTGAGTCGTTGTGTCTTTTAAATGACGGTTCGCCAACCCATATTACTCTTCCTTCCGGGAGTACATCTGCTATAGACCCGAGTCTTAGTAGTCCGCAGATAGCTCAGTGCTTTACTTGGTCTGTGGCTGAAGATCCGCTGGGAAGTGACCATTTTCCGGTTTGGCTTGAACACCAAACCGAAACGGTTCTTGGTGCTAGACCCCAGCGATGGCACCTTAGCAAAGCCAACTGGAGTGAATTCGAATCCAAGCTCGAAAATATGCTCACTGTTGCCCCCAACAGCCGTCCACTCTCGGTGTCTGCTTTTACTTCTGTCATCGTCGAATCAGCCACAGAATGCATTCCGAGGACCTCTGTGGCGCCTCGGCGTATCCCAGTGCCGTGGTGGACGGACGAGTGCCGCGAGGCTATTCGGGCCCGCAAGCGTGCATTTAGGACTTTTAACCGAAACAGTACCTTTATAAATCTGATAATGTTCAGAAAATCCCGGGCTCATGCACGGCGCATCGTACGAGACGCAAAACGAGCATCCTGGACGAAATACGTTGGCCAACTAAACCGCTCCACTCCCCTAACGGATGTTTGGTCTCGCATCAAAAGAATATCCGGGCGCCACTGCTCGGCTCCACTGCCGGTTTTACAGATACGTGGGGAGACTATCATGAACCCTTCGGAAGTGGCCAACGAAATTGGGCAAGCACTCGCAGAACGAAGCAAAGGCGGGAACACCGACCCCGACTTCCTGCGACATCGCCACCGTAGCGAAAAAGCAAGGGTGGATTTCTCCACCTCTGAACAGCTTACCTATAACGAGCGATTTACCGCGGCGGAGCTGTCCTCAGCAATTCGCTCCCTGAGGAATGTCTCCGAGGGTCCAGATTTAGTGCATAACCAAATGCTCCAACATCTTCCCCGATGCGCACGAGATAGTCTGCTAACTGCTTTTAACTCTCTGTGGGAGAATGGCGAGTTTCCTGAGTCCTGGCGCGAAGCTATCATTATACCTGTTCTGAAACCGGGAAAGAGTGGGCTCGAGCCACTGCATTATCGCCCCATATCTTTAACTTCGTCTATATGCAAGCTGATGGAGCGAATGGTAAATGTTCGGCTGTCTTGGTACCTGGAAGACAGAAACATTTTATCCAATGCTCAGTGTGGTTTTAGGAAAAACCGAAGCACCATTGATCACCTCGTTACAATTGACACCGCAATTCGGGCAGCTTTCGCACAGCACCGTCATGTTGGGGTTGTGTTTTTCGACATAGAGGGCGCTTTCGACACCACATGGCGACATGGAATTCTTATGAAGTTACGCGACTATGGCCTGCGAGGCTCCATGGCTGTCTTTCTCAAAAACTTTTTAACAAACCGCCGGTTTCGAGTCCGTGTTGGTACTCACTTCTCGCAATGGTTCCAGCAAGTAAACGGCATCCCCCAAGGCAGTGTCTTGAGTGTGGCCCTGTTCGCTGTTATGATCAACGATATCGGCTCTGTTCTGTCGCCGTCAATATCCCGTGCATTATTCGTCGACGACTTCACGATCTGGACTTCCAGCACTTCCACTCCAATAATGCAGAGACAGTTGCAGCTCTCTGTCGCAAGGCTGGAACGCTGGACGAAGCTGAATGGCTTCCGCTTCTCGACAACAAAGACGGTCGCCATGCATTTTTGCCGGCGTCGAAGCTGCCCGGATATGAAGATCAAATTGTATGGCTCGGAAATCCCAACCGATAAAGTTGTCAAATTTCTCGGTGTTTTGCTCGATAGCCGGCTAACATATAGGCATCATTTCAAAATGCTTAGGGATGGGTGCTTTAGGTCCATGAATGTCATGAAGATGGTTGCACGAACATCATATGGTGCAGATAGATCAACCCTGCTCAAACTGTATCGCTCCCTGATTCGATCTAAACTTGACTATGCAAGTTTTGTATACGACGGCGCAGCTTTGACCACAAAACGGACACTGGACACAGTGCATCACACAGCACTCCGTATTATCACTGGTGCTTTTCGCACCTCACCGATTGCCAGTCTGTTGGTGGATGCGAACGAACCGTGCCTCTCTATGCGTCGGGAACTGCTGGGCATGCGCTATGCACTTAAGTTGCGTCAGTTCCCAAATCACCCAACATACCGTGCAGTGTTTTCGCGAAGCACTCTGGCTATCTTCAGAAGAAGACGGCCTGTTAGCTCTGCTCCCTTCTGTGCTAGAATTCGTGCTCTGTTGGAGGACAGCGATATAAGATTACGCGGTGTGATGCGCATCGGATCGATGCAAGTCCCTCCCTGGACCCTCACCTCACCCGATATTGACGTATCACTGTCCAGTCTCAAAAAGTGCGACGTGGTTCCTGAGGAATTTAGACTCCGGGCGCTGGAGTTGATGTCATCCTACCGCCATTTTACAGACACCTATACAGACGGGTCGAAGACAGAATCTGGTGTTGGATGTGCGTTTGTGATGGGCACAACTGTCAGGACTTTCTCCTTGCCGGCACACTCATCTGTGTATACATCTGAGTTGGTTGCCCTAGACAAGGCACTGAGTTTTATTGAAACATGTGATGAAATGCTGCATATAGTCTACACCGATTCACTCAGTAGTCTTACCACTCTCAGTGCGTTGTACCCATCGAACCCACTTGCGCAAGATATTTTATGTAGGCTTTCCTCTCTGACCTGGGCTGGGAAAACGATTGTCCTATGTTGGATTCCGAGCCATGTGGGAATCCGTGGGAACGGAGCCGCGGATGCTGCGGCGAAACGAGGTGCATGGGCCCCGTGCACACGTTCCCTGCCCCTCCCTGCGAGGGACTTTTACTCAGATGTGAAGGGATTTATTCTCAGTAAGTGGCAGGCAAGCTGGGACTCCCTAGCAAACAACAAGTTGAAAACTGTAAAGCCCTGTATTGGTGACTGGGCTTCATCCTCTCAGCGAAACAGACGTCACGAGGTTTCTCTGCGTCGCCTGCGCGTGGGACATACCTATGCAACACACCGATATCTTCTGGGTGGTGGCGAGACGCCGCTGTGTCCGAAATGCACGGCACCATTGTCTGTGCGACACATTTTAGTTTCATGTCCCCGGCTTGCCCACGAACGGAGACGTCACTTTGGACGTTCCCCTGTCTCGCTTCGGGAAGTATGAGGAGACGAATCTGACGCTGTTCACTCGGGACAACTTTTCAAATTCCTCTTGGAAATTAGATTTTCAGTGATTTACACCGGCCATTAGCATACTGATTCAACTGATGGTTAGTACCAGTTTTCGACATGGTCTTATAACTCGTCCGAAATGGCGTTCACACGCTTTTATGTATAAATGACTGAGTTATGGGCGCTATATGACCTGTGCAGTCGATGCGCCCCTAAACCACAATAACTAACGG
Organism: Ashinkailepas kermadecensis; assembly: GCA_034440615.1. NCBI lineage: Eukaryota > Metazoa > Arthropoda > Thecostraca > Neolepadidae > Ashinkailepas > Ashinkailepas kermadecensis. The sequence goes on along the minus strand of JAOTOM010004692.1, from coordinate 9,122 downwards.
AGGCTGAGGTCCCCCGTCGCACGGTGCTAGTTGTGACGGGGGACCAACACGCCTCTTTGGTCCTAATATCCCGGAGGGGCGGGCGGGTCCGTAGGGCCCCATACGGGCCAAGCGGCATGTCGCCTCAGGCCGAAGGTCTGGGCCCTGGCCCAGTGCCTGCCGGCCTGGCCGGCAGGGGTCAAGTGGTGGGCGGCGCTGGATCCCGGTCGGGGTGGTGAGTCCCTCTCTCCCGGCCGGGCGAAGGCGCCGCCTGCCCCGTATAGCTCCTCGGGCGCCTGGCGTCCTCCCGTCCGCGGGGCCCAGGCGTCCCCCCCGTAGGGCCCCTGTGTGGTGGGGCGCCCGAGGAGTAGAAACCAATCACACTCTATGGCATCATCAAACACAAAAAACACGCCAAGCGGGCGCGGCTCGCTCAGACGGAGAGGGCACGGGCGAACACCCGCCAAGTCTCTGACGGGGCTCCTCACCCAAGGCCGGCTACCCCATCGCCGCGAAGGCGAGTTCAGGGACCGGCCGGAGCCCAGGCTATCAATGAGATGGGCCCTCCCCCGCCTCCCCCAAGGCTGGGACCCCAGAAGCGAGGCATGCCGTCGACTGGCTCTCCGCCGGGTCAAGGGTCACCGAGCTCCCGCCCTAGGACTCAGTCCCTTGGACCGAGTGGCGGTGAGCCCTCACAATCACCGACGATCCCCCCGCTCGGGGTTAGAGCAGAGACTTAAGTTTTAAAAACACGCTTTCCATCATAGTCACTGCTAATGTCGTCTGTGATCATCATCTGTGATACTTCTCCCTTGTTTTTAAACACTTACCGCGGTAAATGGGTATTTTAAGCGCGATCTTACAATGGAACTGTAGGGGGCTACGATCCAGTTACCTGGACTTGCAGGTGGTGCTTAAGCAACACTGTCCGATTGCAGTATGTTTACAAGAAACAAAGCTCGCAGCTAATTCAAACTACGCCATCAATAACTATCTGGTCTTACGCATGGACATGCCAACCGACACCGTAGCACATGGTGGTGTGCTGCTGGCGGTGCACACGAGTGTACCAGCACAACAGTTGGCCCTGCGTACGCCACTGCAAGCTGTCGCCGCACGGATTCACCTCCACCGTAGGCCAATGTCCGTGTGCTCACTCTATTTACCCCCAGGGATTGGATTTCCAGTCTCGGAAGTCAAGCGTCTGATAGCTGAGCTCCCACCTCCAGTTCTCATTTTAGGAGATTTTAACGCTCACCATACCATCTGGGGATGCGATAGTATAAACACCCGTGGGCAAGTCTTACATTCACTTTTACTGAACGAAGATTTATGTCTCCTAAACACAGGCACTCATACACATTTCACGCTCCCCTCGGGTCACACATCAGCACTGGATCTGAGCCTCGCAAGTCCCCAATTGGTGTCTTCATTTGAGTGGTCGGTACACACCGACCCTCTTGGCAGCGATCACTTTCCTGTGTGGTTGTGTTACCGTGATGGGGCAATTCCTGGCTCTAGACCTCGGCGCTGGAATCTTCGGAAAGCGGATTGGCCACAGTTCGCAGCTAAAATGGACACCCTTGTCGAGGCGGACCGTGAATCTTCTCCACTAACTGTACAAAACTTCACAGACAAGCTTCTTCAATCAGCAGCAGGAACTGTTCCGCGCACCACTGGCACTCCTCGTCGCACCCCAGTCCCGTGGTGGACTGACTTGTCGAGATGCTATACGGAAACGTAGACAAGCCTTCAGGGCCTTTGATAAGAGATGTACAACCGCAAATCTTGTTGCATTTAAACGAGCACGAGCCCTTGCTCGCCGTACAATCCAGGAGGCGAAGCGAGTGTCCTGGAGGGATTATGTAAATAACCTGTCTCGTTTTTCGCCAACATCACAAGTGTGGTTACGTATAAAACGTATTTTAGGCCACTATGCACCATTGCCACTCCCTGTTTTAGAGATTGCTGGACGGCGCATCATGCATCCTGCTGATGTAGCTGATGAGATTGGCGAAATGCTGTCAGAAAGATGTTGCGTAAATAATGCTGACCCAAAATTTCTCCGTCACAGACGGCGTTGCGAAGAAACACCTGTAAATTTCTCCACCTCCCATCAGCTGAATTACAACCAATCTTTTACATTGACCGAACTCACATCAGCGATAGAGTCACTGCGGAATGTATCTGAAGGTCTGGATGATATTCATAATAGTATGCTGAGACATCTGCCAGTTAGTGCTGTCCACGAACTCCTGTGTGTCTTCAACAGGCTTTGGCATCGCGGCACCCTCCCGGCATCCTGGCGGGAGGCTATTGTGGTGCCTCTACTTAAACCTGGAAAGAACGCATGCGATCCACATAGTTATAGGCCTATTTCGCTTACATCGTCTTTGTGCAAACTTATGGAAAAAATGGTAAATGTCAGGTTGTCGTGGTTCTTAGAAACAAATGACATTTTAGCCAGTGCTCAGTGCGGTTTTAGGAAGTATCGTAGTACGGTAGATCACATTTTAGCTCTGGACACCACCATACGTGCTAGTTTTAAGGAGAAGCGACACGTTGGTGCCATCTTTTTTGACGTAGAAAAAGCATATGATACTACATGGCGGTATGGTGTCATGAAGAAGGTGTTTGACTATGGTATTCGTGGTGCTATGGCTACCTTTATCGACAATTTTCTACGTGATCGCATTTTTCAGGTTAGAATTGGTAACTGTCTTTCCCGACGTTTTCATCAAGAGAACGGTATACCACAGGGCAGTGTTTTAAGTGTTGCTTTATTTGCTATCATGATAAACGACATTGGAAACTGTCTTCCACATTCTATCGGTCGATCCCTCTTCGTTGACGATCTTGCAATTTGGTGCAGTGGCGCAAGCACCCCCTCTGTAGAACGGCAGCTCCAACTAGCAGTGGGTCGGCTCGAGAACTGGAGTTTTAAGAATGGTCTTATGTTTTCCAAGTCGAAGACTGTGGGTATTCATTTTTGTCGTCGTCGTCGCCCGTGCCCTGATTTTTCAGTGAGAATGTATGACACCGAGATCGTTACGAAGCCGGTGTGCAAATTTCTGGGAGTGTATTTTGACAATCGGTTGACATATCGAGAACACCTTGGATATCTCAGGGATAGATGTTTTAAGTCATTAAACATCATGAAATGTGTGGCAAAAATGTCTTATGGCGCAGACCGTAAGACACTACTGCTTTTTTACCGAGCACTTATCCGTTCCAAACTAGATTACGGTTGTTTTGTGTATGACTCGGCTTGTAAGTCTAATAAGCGAATGTTGGATGTTATACATAACTCAGCTTTGCGAATTGTCACTGGCGCTTTTCGAACCTCCCCTACAGCAAGTCTCCAAGTTGACGCTCATGAACCACCCCTTGCCTTGCGGCGTCTCATGCTTGGGATGAGATATGCGTGTAAGCTTTCGCAGTTCCCAGACCACCCAACATATGATATGGTATTTTCGTCACGCATTGCCAACATATTCCGTGGAATATCAAACCTGCGTTCGACACCCTTCTGTATCAGGATCTCCAGCGCAATGAATCGAAGTGCAATCACTTTCCGTGGTGTGATCAAACCAAGCGCTCTGGACACTCCTCCATGGGAGCTATTGTCACCGACAATCGATATTTCCTTGAGCGAAACATACAAATATGACACCCTACCTCAGGAGTTCCGAATTAAAGCTCTAAAACTCATTGCATCTTACGTCGGCTACAAGACTACGTACACGGACGGTTCTAAGACTGAAGCTGGAGTTGGCTCAGCTTTTGTCAGCGGCTCTTCCACACGCTCCTTTTCGCTACCAGCTCATGCATCAGTGTTTACATCCGAGTTAGTAGCCATTAACAAAGCCTTGTGTTTTAGACAGGTATGTGATGAAACATTACACCTCATTTTAACAGATAGCCTTAGTAGTCTGTTGGCATTGCGATCCTTTAATCCATCACACTCCATTGTCCAGGAAATAGTTTTACGGTTCATGTCACTACGTGCAGAGGGTAAGACTGTCGTTATATGCTGGATTCCGAGCCACGTCGGTATATTGGGGAATGAGGCCGCTGACGCGGCTGCTAAGCGAGCGGCACAGAAACCATGTACGCGTTATGTGCCTATTCCTGCTCGAGATATATATCCCGTCATCAAGGACTACGTGTTTCGTGAGTGGCAGGAACTGTGGGACGCGGTGGGTGAAAACAAAATGAGGATAATTAAACCTTGCATCGGCCAGTGGTCCTCGTGCTCGCGTAGGACTAGGCGAGACGAGGTGACACTGTGCCGCCTACGCATTGGTCACACGTATCCAACGCATGGATATATTCTTTGTGGTGATGAGGCGCCCATGTGCCCCAGATGCCAAGGACGCCTTTCAGTGCGTCACATCTTAACCTCATGCCCTCAGCTTTCTGATGTTTATAGGTTTTACTTTGGACGATCGCAGCCGTTCTCAATTCGTGACGTTCTGGAGGATGAATCGGACGCAGTAAATTCTGGTCAATTGTTCCATTTTCTGTTAAAGGTAAACTTCCATGCTATATATTCCCCTATCTAATGTACGTGTGTAGGCTTGCATATTGTTTTTATAGGATGGACACAGTTTAAATAGGTTCGTTATGGGCGCTGTATAACCAATGCAGTTGATGCGCCCAAAAACCCAAATAACAACAACAAAAAAACACAAAAAACAACTTACCTGTCACCTCTAGTAGGGGACAGACGAGCCGACTTACCACCAGGAGTCCGAGCCAGACGCATGCAGTGCCCAGCCTCGAAACTGGTCTGCCTACGCCTCGTATTTTAATTATAAAATCACTAGACGAACACAGGAAACTCTCATTGCTTACTCCATTCCAGAGAAAGGAAGCCTGTGACAAACTTGGATGTGTACTGAGGTGCGAAAAGCTAAGAGACGGTGGACTAGAAGTTGAATTTAAAACCGCTGACGACGCTAAGAGAGCGATGGATGCAACCGAAATAACATACACAGTACGACACGAAACAAGCAGACGAATAGTCACCGTAGGCATTGAAGTTCGACCCCACAACACCAAAAACTACTCGAAAGGTGTTATCAACTGCTACGACTTGCGAGATGTTTCGGACGCCGACATTGTAGATGGTCTGTCATATTGGGGAGTAGTAGAGGCCCGAAGAATTTCTATTAGAAAAGGCCAAGAAATGCAACCAACGAACAACATTATCTTAACTTTTCACGCCACTGATCTTCCTGAGTTTATCTTTGTCGGGTATGTGCGCGTGAAGGTCCGTGTGTTTGTCCCAAATCCCATGAGGTGCTTCCGGTGCTCCCGTTTCGGTCATACATCGCAGCATTGTAGAAACCGCGAGACGTGTGGAAGATGTGGATCCGTCGAGCATGCGCGAGAGAAGTGTGAAGCCCAGAATCCACACTGTTCTAATTGCGGCCCGGACCAAAAACCCCACACTGCCTATGATCGCTCTTGCCCCATTTTCCTGAAAGAGAAGGAGATAGTTGCTATAAAAAGTTCAAAAAAGATAACATTTCGTGAGGCGCGTGAGATTTACGAGGAAGCTCATCCAAAAATATCATATGCTGCAAAGGCAAAGTTGAACTCGAACATCGTACAACAGTCTCTGGTTCAACCACGCACACACATGAGCGCATCCCATCTTCTAACTCAGCTCAGTGCCCTGATACGTGCCTTTGGCATTGAGTGCAATCCGATAGAGGAAAGAGCTTCCTCCTCTCCGCAGATAGGGACGAGAGAGTCCCCAGCTGAGGTTCCCGTAGGGACACCTCAAGGAGACGAGTGGACCCAGGTCCAGCGAGTCAAGAGACCTGCCCGTCCCTCTTCATCCAAGTCCAACCCCTCCCCGACCACCTCAATCCCTACTTCCATCTCCTCCCCGACCCAACATTCCATCCCCGCTGGGGAAGTGCCCAGAAGCTCACCGGGCATGGAACTAGTGGCACCGACGTCGCAGAGTCTCGTCCAACCGAATAAGAGCACGGGGAAATCCCACGTCAACATCCAGTCCTTATCTGCCACAACCACCACCAACCCCAAACCCACCCAGCCCATCCCTGCACCATCCCAAACCATCCCAACTCCCCCACCCCCACCAACCATTTCCGATGAGACGAGCGTGACCTCCGGCCGGCTGCCGGTAGTCGCACCCGCGACGACCCGAACAAGTCTCACAATTGAGGTCCGCCCGGGGGCTCCCGACATGGGGGCGTCAGGCCGAACATCCCGAACTGGTTCAAGGGACACGTCTCCAAGCGCTGGGAGACAGTCCCCCAAAGCCTGCCTTGCACCGTCCCAAACTCCCAAGGACAACTCTCGTCGTAACGTAGAGACCGGGAGAGTCATGGGTCCACCTCCCACACCTCCCCATGCGAACGACCAGTCCTGGTCGCCTGCACCAGGCCGGAAACGCGTTTCGCCCTGGCATGTCTCGCCAACCGGCGGGGTTAGTCCAAGGGCGCGAGCGCGCACGTCATCCGACCCATGGACTCCGTCCAGTTCGACATGAATTGACTTGTTTTACCCCTTTTTAAAATAGCCCTCCATACAGTCTATTTTACAATGGAACTGCAGAGGATTTAAAAGCAGTGCCCATGACCTGCAGGCGGTGATCAACAAGCATTGTCCGGTGGCGTTCTGCTTGCAGGAAACAAAGCTGTCGCCAGACTCTGCTATCCAGGTGAAATGCTACACCCTCTACCGAAAAGAAGTGGCAAGTAACACTATCCCCCACGGTGGAGTAATTTTAGGCATTCATCATAGTGTTCCCGCGCAACCATTACAATTGATCACTCCCTCCAAGCCGTTGCTGCCAGGGTGCACTTCGGTCGACGACTGATTTCGTTGTGCAGCGTCTACCTACCTCCTGGGACTGCGTTTCCATCCACTGAGATGAAACATCTCTGTACTCAGCTTCCTGAACCGGTTTTAATTCTGGGCGATTTTAACGCACACCATACTGTTTGGGGTTGTACAAACGTCAACGGTCGTGGACGTCTTCTGGAACAATTTTTACACGAGGAGACCCTGTGTATCTTAAATACAGGTACCAGCACTCACTTTAGTTTGCCATCCGGACGGACCTCTGCCCTGGACTTGAGTATCTCGAGTCCCCAGCTGATACAATATTTTGATTGGTCGGTGGACAGTGACCCTCTAGGAAGTGATCACTTCCCAGTTTGGCTCGAATATCGTGATGGCCCGGTCCTTGGACTGAGGCCACCACGATGGAACCTTCGCAAGGCTAACTGGACGACCTACAGAGAAAAGCTTGAAGCAGCGTGTTTACCGGATGGCCAGGAACAACCACAATGTGTGGAAGAATTCACCTCACTGCTCCTACAGTCTGCATCAGCATGCATACCTCGCACTTCTGGTGCCCCCGGCATACCCCGGTCCCTTGGTGGACAGACGAATGCGGGGACGCCATATGTGCGAGAAAGCGAGTGTACAGAACGTTCAATAAAAACAGCACTACACAAAACATGATTAATTTCCGTAGGGCCAGGGCCCAAGCACGACGTACTGTCCGGACGGCGAAACAGCTATCCTGGCGAGAATATGTGAACCAGATAAACAAACATACCCCAACTGGGCAAGTGTGGTCTAGGATCAAACGAGTGGCAGGTCAACAGTCATCCGTTCCCTTACCCGTGCTACGCGTGGGCAATAGAGACGTCACTAATGCCACCGAGGTAGCCAATGAAATCGCTAGCGCTCTCTGTGATCGTATGTCGATCGATGACCGGATTCCCAGTCCATCGGTGAGCCGGCGAGGGGTCAGACTAGGAGTGCCTCACTCGTCCTTCCATCCATACGCTCCCATTCCAATGCCAATCTCATCTCAACATCCATGTCCGTCCCCTGGCCCTGCAACACCAACTCTCCCTATCATGAGCAGGTAGGACAACTTCCCCGGTCCTGCCCACCAGCTCAGTTTTATCGGGGTAGCCGCGCCCCCTCGGCCCGTCCCCCGGGGTTGACGGAGTCCTGGAGGTTGAGGTCCCCCGTCGCACGGTGCTAGTTGTGACGGGGGACCAACACACCTCTTTGGTCCCAATATCCCGGAGGGGCGGGCGGGCCCGTGGGGCCTCACGCGGGCCAAGTGGCCGGTCGCCTCGGGCCGGGGACCTGGGATCCTTCCCAGTGTCTGCCGGCCCGGCCGGCTGGGGTCAAGTGGTGGGCGGCGCTGGATCCCGGTCGGGGTGGTGAGTCTCTCTCTCCCGGCCGGGCGAAGGCGCCGCCTGCCCCGTATAGCTCCTCGGGCGCCTGGCGTCCTCCCGTTCGCGGGGCCCAGGCGTCCCCCCCGTAGGGCCCCTGTGTGGTGGGGCGCCCGAGGAGCAGAAACCAATCACACTCCATGGCATCCTCAAACATAAACAATTCACCTGCCCCCTCTAGTAGGGGACAGACAAGCCGACACCTCAGAAATCCAAGCGTGACGCGTATAGGGACCAGTCCCTTGGCTTGTGTTTCCGCCCCTCGTATCCTCGTCGTGAGGTCATTGGATGAGGAAAGGAGTCTTTCGCGGCTCACACCGTTTCAGGGAAAGGAAGCATGCGACAGGTTGGGAGCGGTACTCAGGTGCGAGAAGCTTAGGGATGGTGGAATAGAAATAGAGTTTAGAAATACTGATGATGCAAGCAGAGCGATGGGCGCAACCGAACTAAATTACAGTGTACGACATGAAACTGGCAAACGAATGGTTAAAGTACCGATCGACGTTCGACCTCACAATACCAAAAACTACTCGAAGGGGGTCATCAATTGTTATGATTTGAGAGACGTGTCCGATGATGAGATTGTGGATGGCCTGGCAGAATGGGGAGTGGTAGGTGCGAGAAGGATCACTATTAGAAAGGGCCAAGAAACGCAACCCACGAACAACTTCATATTAACATTTAGCTCCACTGACCTTCCCGAATTCATATTCGTTGGCTACGTTCGCGTGAAGGTGCGTGTGTATGTCCCAAATCCTATGCGGTGTTTTCGATGTTCCAGATTTGGACACACGACACAACACTGCCGAAATCGCGAGACATGCGGTAGATGTGGGTCGATGGACCATGCGGGAGGAAAATGTGAGACTGAATGTCCAAAATGTTCAAACTGCGGCCCTGATC
>JAOTOM010004691.1:325000-404005 GCA_034440615.1 Ashinkailepas kermadecensis | reverse complement strand
ACAGCCGACGTCGATGGTTCCGGTCGCGGACTGACGGCAGCACGGGCACACGATAATGCGGCCGCTGCCAGTCACACCACGCGACCTTTAGACCAGTCCTTATTGGACGCAGGCTCACGTGCGATAATGCGGGCCACTGCTAGCCTGCTTGACTACGCGACCCCTTTAGGACTATCCTTAGCTGGACGCAGGCACGGGCACACACGATAACGAGGCCGCTGCCAGTCACACCACGCGACCTTTAGACCAGTCCTGCTGGACGCAGGCACGGGCACACACGATAACGAGGCCGCTGCCAGTCACACCACGCGACCTTTAGGACCAGTCCTTATTGACGCAGGCACGTGCGATAACCGCGGTCGCTGCCAGTCACACCACGCGACCTTTAGACCAGTCCTTATTGACGCAGGCACGGGCACACACGATAATGCGGCTGCCAGTCACACCACGCGACCTTTAGACCAGTCCTTATTGGACGCAGGTGCAGGCACACGATAATGAGGCCACTGCCAGTCACACCACGCGACCTTTAGGACCAGTCCTTATTGGACGCAGGCACGTGCGATAAGGCCACTGCCAGCCTGGTCACCTTACTGCGACCTTTAGGACTAGTCCTTATTGGACGCAGGCACGTGCGATAATGGGCCACTGTCAGTCACACCACGCGACCATTAGGATTAGTCGGCGATGGACTCGCAGGCGCAGGCACACACGATAACGCGCCCACTGCCAGTCACACCACGCGACCTTCAGGACCAGTCCTTATTGGACGCAGGCACGTGCGATTAAAGCGGCCACTGCCAGTCACACTACGCGACCTTTACGGGGACCAGTCCTTATTGGACGCAGGCACGTGTGATAATGAGGCCACTGCCAGTCACACCACGCGACATTACAGGACCAGTCCTTATTGAGCAGGCGATATAAGCGGGTCACTGCCAGTCACACCACGCGACCTTAGGGCCAGTCCTAATGGACGGCGGGGCCCATAATGCGGCTACTGCCAGTCCACACCACGCGACCTTAGGACCCAGGCATCCTTATTGGACGCAGGCACGCGACGGCCCGTGCGAGGCCGTTTCCCAGTCACACCACACGACCTTTAGGACCAGTCCTGGCTGGAAGGGACGGGCAAGACGATGTGGCCACTGCCAGTCACACCACGCCACCTTTAGGATCAGTCCTTGTCGGACGCAGGCGCAGCGTGGATAAGCGGATGCTGCCAGTCACACCACGCGACCTTTAGGACCAGTCCCCATTGAGCAGGCACGGGCAGAAGCTAGGCCGCAAAGCGACCTTTAGGACCAGTCCCTGGGACTGAGCGCAGGCGTAAGATGGGCCGCTGCCAGTCACACCACGCGACCTTGAGACCAGTCATATTGACGACGCAGGCGACGTGCGACAATGCAATTGCTGCTAAACATACCACGCGACCTTTAGACCAGTCCTGATTGGACGCAGGCACGGGCAAACACGATAATGCGGCCGCACGCCAGTCACACCACGCGACCTTTAGGACCAGTCCTTATTGGACGCAGGCGCAGGCACACGATGGTAATGAGGCCACTGCCAGTCACACCACGCGACGGCCCCCAGGACCAGTCCTTATTGGACGCAGGCACGTGCGATAATGCGGCCACTGCCAGTCACACCACGCGACCTTTAGACTAGTCGCTTATGGACGCAGGCACGAGTGCGATACACGCGGCCACTGCCAGTCACACCACGCGACCTTGAGGACCAGTCCTTATTGGACGCAGGCGCAGGTACACACGATAATGCGGTTACCGCCAGTCACACCACGTGACCGGAGGGACCAGTCCTTATGGACGCAGGCACGTGCGATAATGCGGCCATCTGTCAGTCACACCACGCGACCTTTAGGACCAGACCTTATTGGACGCAGGCAGCGTGCGTCAATGGCCCCGTCCGCCCCACCTTGGGGGGTCAAGAGGACGCCGGCGCCGACCAACAGGTCACAATTCACCCGCGATCCTTCCTAGGACCAAACGCCAATGGACGCAGGCACGTGCGATCATGTGCGGCCACTGCCAGTCACAATTCACGACCCTTTAGGGGAGTCTTCGTGGACGCAGGCACGTGTGATAATGAGCGGCCACTGCCAGTCACGGCATCACGCGACCTTAGGACCAGTCCTTATTGGACGCAGGCACGTGCGACTAATGCGGGCCGCTGCCAGTCACACCACACGACCTTTAGGACCAGTCCTTATTGGACGCAGGCACGGGCACGATGTGCGATAATGAGGCCACTGCCAGTCACACCACGCGACCTCTGGGACTAGTCCTATTGGACGCAGGCACGGGCGATAATTCGGCGCTGCCAGTCACACCACGCTGACCTTTAGGACCAGTCCTGATTGGATGCAGGCACGGGCACACACGATAATGAGGCCGCTGCCGCAGTCACACCACGCGACCTTTAGGGACCAGTCCTTATTGGACGCAGGCACGGGCACACACGATAAATGAGGCCACTGCCAATCACTACGCGACCTTTAGGACCAGTCCTTATTGGACGCAGGCACGGGCACACACGATAATGCGGCCACTGCCAGTCACACCACGCGACCTTCTAGGATCGTGACCTAATGGATTGGACGCGCAGGCACGGGGCCGATAATGAGGCCGCTGCCAGTCACACCACGCGACCTTTAGGACCAGTCCTTATTGGACGAGCGCAGGCGCACGCGCGATAATGAGGCCACTGCCAGTCACACCACGCGACCTTTAGGACCAGTCATTATTGGACGCAGGCACGGGCACATACGATGTTGAGGCCACTGCCAGTCACACCACGCGACCTTTAGGACCAGTCCTTATTGGACGCAAGGCACGGGCACACACGATAATGCGGCCTGCCAGTCACACCACGCGACCTTTAGGACCAGTCCTTATTGGACGCAGGCACGATGCGATAATGAGGCCGCTGCCAGTCACACCACGCGACCTTTTTAGGACCAGTCCTGCTTGGACGCGAGCGCGAGCGTTACCGATAATGAGGCCACTGCCAGTCACACCACGCGACCTTTAGGACCAGTCCTTATTGGACGCAGGCACGGGCACACACGATAACGGCCGCCAGTAACACCACGCGACCTTTAGGACCTGACCTTATTGGGCCGGACGGCACGCACGACTCGAGCCATGAGTACGGGCAGCGGCCGAGCGCACGTGCGGACGGCTGCACTGACTCAGACATGAGGCGGGCAGCGTCACACGTGCCCGACGGCTGCACTGACTCAGACATGAGGCGGGCAGCGTCAGACGGTAAATCATAGTCCGACATCGGCATAGCGCCCGGTCAGGAGTCAGACTCAGGAATTGTCGGGGGGAGGGAGAGGGAGGGGGGGAGGTCACATTTCCCGAGGCGCCTTTGGCTGAAAAGTTTGTGTTGGGAGGGGTGACTATATCGAAAGGGCGTATTTTTACATCTCAGGGAGCACCGTTTCATCTGAAAGGCTTCTTTGGTTAAACAACTCTGTTGAACCTGCCTGAACGTCCTGGTGAGAAGTAGATACAATGCTCACTACTTCTCTACATTCCCATATGATGACATAAAGTGCTTACATTTGATCCTACAAGTACGCTGACGCTGTTTTAGTGGTCTGTGTCTTCATTCACATAAACATTATGAATAGCATTAAGCTTATTTCAATTTATAGAATATTCCTGAACATGTAAACGTAGTTGCAATGATTAAGCTGACACAACTACAGCTTCGGAGAGACTGAAATGCCTACATTTATTACTCTTGCTACCAATGGCGTCGCCACGAAATTCTTCCAGGGGAGGGGGCAATGTTCATAGGGGGCCTCCTGCTCCCTACGAAAGGGCCTCCACTGTGTTAGGGCCTCCTATTACTTTTAGGCTCTTAGTATGGTTCCCGAATGGGGAGCATTATTTCATATTGATGTCTTGTTTGTTCTTGGCATGGTGCATCATTTGCAAAACGCAATAGCAAGAATAATTTTTTTTCGCTGAGAACTGAGCCAGACCAGGGTATAAATACACAAATGTGGATAAATGCGTCAGTGCCAAAACAAACCAATATCTTTAAGCTTTATCGACGAGAAGAATCTTCCCTTGGCCTCTAGAATGCAGCGAGCTGGTGGGGCTGGTGCTGAACATATCTAAGGATATCTCAATTTATCAACCCACTTCTATGTCCAACCAAGTTTAACTGAATATAGCTGGGTTCATCACTACTGTTAGTCATTCCCACCAGCAGTCGCATAAACAAGCTTAAACGATGATTTCTCAGTCCTTGACGACAATTTCGCGAAGGTGACAACGAGAAGTGGATTGAATTGGTTTTCTGATCGTCATCTTAGGGATTTATTTATTGGTATAACATTTGGCGCTGGCTGCAAGGCACGCCGCAGAAGCAAATATAATAAAAAAAGTGCGATTTTTATGGGTACTAGCGCGATTTATCGCGCCCAGACCCGTGGTTCCGGGGACCCAATGCCAGTTATCTGGGGCTCAGCGCGATTTTTGTGGATCTCCTCTGAATTTTCTTTAAATTCCGAATTCCGGCGTGACTTTTCGAGTCCCTGGCACCATGTTTTTGTATCTCACCTCGATTTTCTTCGAGCTCCGGTATGTTTATCGATGCCGTACGCGATTTGTGAAGGCATCTAATGATAGGTTCGGTGCTCCAGAACCATTTTTCTGACCCGGACTGTTTTTTCGAATCCTCACGCTTATTTTAGAAGGCTCCAGCTATATTTTTCGGATACCGATGCGACTTTGGGGGGTCACATGGTGCTTATGTGGGGCCCTAGACAATGGTGTGGCAGCCCCGACGTGAATGTTTGATGCCTAGACCAATTTTGGGTACTACCGATGGGAATTGTGGGCTGACGCGATATTTGGTGGGACCGGTTCGGGTTTGCGGGGCGCGCTGCACTTAGCTGTGGCCCCAGCGCGATCTTAGCGGTTCCTGTTGTAGATTTTCGGGCCTCGGGCGAGTTTCTGGGGCCCGCCGTATTTACTTTGAGCGCCTACGCGAATTCTGGTGGACCAACGCGAATTTTCGTGGCCCCAGCGCGACTTTTGGGGGCCTCAGCTCGATTCTTGGGAGCATATCCCTCTTAGGAGGGAGGGGGAATTTTCCTTTGATGATATGCCGCTGCGGCCTCCGAAGGAGTTTTTTCTTCAGCCGATGGCACCTTTCGGAGTATAAAAGCCCTCCGGGTATTTTTTCCGGACCTGTTCTTAATTTTCCGGTGCTGGGGTCGATTGGATCGAGTCTCGGTGTGAACTTTGGACAACGAGTTCTATTTTTAAAGGGTCCTTTTGTGATATTTGTGGGTCCTGGTACGATTCTTCGGTCTCCAGGTGGGATTTTTCGGTGCCCTGACACGTTTTTCAGTGCTCAACGGGTTTTGGGGGGGACTTTGACCAGATTTTTGGGGCGCAGAGTGACATTCCGGTTGATAATTGATCTTTGGAGCAGCTGCAACCTTTGGGGTCAGGCGCGACCTTTTTGTCCCCAGTGCGATTTTCAAGGGCTGCGACGCGCTTCTAGTCAATGTAATCTTTTGTATGCCAACGTCATTTGCGGATCCCAAGCGCGAGTTTTATGAACTCGACACTGTGCGGTTCAATACGTTTTGGATGTTTTGGTGTCATTGTTGGGGCCCCGGGTGATTATCCAGAGTTTCCCCGGCTTCATTTGTGTCCCAATGATACTGTTGGGGAACGGGCAGACCTATCATGTCACTAGCGTGATTTTCATGGTCAGGCGTGACGTTTTGGTACCCCCTAGGCTCAGCATGATTTTCAGGGGCCCCGGCCGGATCTTTTTCGGCCCATATCGTGATTTTCATGTACTCCGGCACGACTCCTATCATTTCAGGGGCTTCTTGCAAATTATAGGCCTCCTCTCGCGTCTTAGGGGTCTCGTCTCATTTCCTGGAACCTCTTTACCGGTTTTGGATGTCTCCTCGTGCGTCCTACCTTCCTCCATATTCAATGTTCCTCCTCTGCCGTCTTGGAGGGCCTCCTCTCACATCCTGGTGCCCCTTTAACATGGCATGGGGCTTCCTCTCATGCTCCAGGGGCATCCTCTGCCAAATTAGGGGCCTCCTGCCACGCCTCGTGGGCCTCCTCCTTTGTCCTCGCAAAACCTACCCCGTCTTGAGGGCATGTTCAATTTTGGAAACCTCACCTCCTTCCATACCTGCTACCACTCCCATCTTAAGGGCCTCCTCTCATTTCCTGGGAACTCCTTTCGGTCTTCGGGGCCTCATTCGGCCCTGGAGACCTATTCCGTCTTGAAGGACTCCTCTCGAGTCCGGCAGGGACCTCCTTTTCTCTTCTAGAGACCTTCTTTTTCAAATTAGGGCCTTCTCTCACGTCTTCAGGGCCTCCTGTTCTGCGTTTTGATTCCATCTTTGCCCATTTTAAGGGTGGCCTCTTATCTCCTGGTGGACTCCTCTTCTCTCTAAGGTGCCTCCTCTTCCAAATTATAAGCATCCTTTCCTATCTCAGTTACCTCGTCATTTCCTGGGGACCTTCTTACACGTCTTGAAGCCTTCTTTCTCGCCTGGAAGCCATCCCTCTTATCTAATTGCCCTTCTCTCCTATTTTAGGGGCTTCCTCGTTCATCATTGGGTCTCATTTCCAATCTTATATCGTATTCTTCCGAATTAGGTGCTTCCTGCCACTTTTCTGGATCATCCTTTTCTATCTTGGTGGAAACCTTACCCGTTTCGGAGACTGCTTTTGCGTCTCAGAAACCTCATCTCATATCCACAGGCTTTCTCTTCCGTCTTAGGGCCTCCTCTCATTTTCTGAGGTCTCCTTCTCGTATTGGTGCCTCCTTTGCAATCATGGGGGCCTCCTTTGCAATCCTGAGGGCCTCCTTTGCAATCCTAGGGAGCCTCCTTTGCAATACTGTGGGTCTCTTTTTCAATCCCGGGGGGCCTCCTTTGCAATCCTGGGGTCCTCCTTTGCAATCCTGGGGGCCCCTTTTGCAATTCTGGGGCATCCTTTGCAATCCTGGGGCCTCCTTTGTAATCCTGGAGGCCTCCTTTGCAATCCTGGGAGCCTCCCTTTGCAATCCTGGGGGCCTCCCTTTGCATTCCTGGGGCCCTCTGTGCCAATTGTTGGCACTCTCTTGATTTCTGGGGCCTCCTATCCTTCCTAGGTGACTCCTTCTTCAAATTAGGGGCCTCCTCTCACGTCTCGTCGGCCTCATTGCTCACTTTTTTCCTGTGCATTTCCGAATAGGGGCCTCCTCAAATTTCAGGGGGCGGCGCCCCCCCAGGCTCACGGCAGAGGGGCGACTGCCCCCCCGGTGGCGACGCCCTTGCTTGCTAGATATTAATGTTAATGTGTATTGATATATGACGATATAACCTATATATATATAAATATATATATATATACATATATATATATATATATATATATATATATATATATATATATATATATATATATATATATATATATATATCTATGTATATAATATATATATATATATATATATATATATATATATATATATATATATATATATATATATATATATATATATATATCTATGTATATATAAATATATATATATATATATATATATATATATATATATATATATATATATATATATATGTATATTGTGTGTGTGTGTGTGTGTGTGTGTGTGTGTGTGTGTGTGTGTGTGTGTGTGTGTGTGTGTATGTGTGTATATTCGTACATGTGCATAAATTGATCTAACTATACAAACCTACGCATCAATACATCTACTTAATGTAGGTACTTGTGTTCCGTGCATTTACTGATACTGATAATGATCTGACGTTCTGCTTGTCAGTCGCCCAGCTCGTTCTGCCACCGTTCTGCGGACGGTACTCACGGAAGCTCTGTGGCTCAGGCTCCTCGGTGTCACGGGCCACATGCACCAGCGGCTCGGAACCGAACGGACTGAACGGCACCCATCACCCATCACATCGGCACTGGCTTTTGCGCCAAAGGTGAGCTGTCACGAGGCGAGGCGACTGACAGCCGCTCGTGCACAGGGGACTTAGTCATTGGCAAGGTCACTTAGTCATTGACCTTAGTCATTGGCAAGCCGGCCCGTTCAGAGGACAAAGAGTTCGGTGTCGCCAAATATTTTACCCAAATTGGAGTTTATTCTCGGATTCTGTTTGTTTCGTTTTGCGGACCGTTGAATCGAGGGTTATGGTTGGAAATCCGAATGGATTTTGGGATGAACCTCGGGTCAACATGGACAGAAGGGTGGAGGAAAAACTATCCGACAACACTAAATTCAGACAAGACAAACATTTGTTAAGTCTTGAGTCATAAAGTATCGTACAATACCATGTATTTGTCAATTCCAGGGGCAGATGCAGGGAGGGGGCACTGGGGGCATGTGCCCCATGAAAGGTGGGTACCCTCCGACCCTGGAAAAGGCGCCCCTCCGGGATGGCTTGATTGCTCCATATCCCTCGAATTTTGTTGTGAGAGGCTACAATGTTCAAGTTCAACCCGCTGATTTTTTCAGCCAGAGACGCCCCACGAAAGGAAAAAGCTCCCCTTCAGGTACTTTCGCAGTGTCGCCCCTCCGATGAAATGGCGCCCATCCAGACAAAGTGCCCCCATGTCAATTCCTGGATCCGCCATTGGTCATTTCTGGTGGTAGATTGACATCGAAGGAGGAAGACAACAGAGAGCATTAGTGATTTAAGTAAGGAAAATCGACTGTGTACCTAGGTACAATTCTAATGTAATAATAGTGGGACTCGACTGTGGACAATGCTTTATATTGATTATATTAAGCCTGACATAAAGCGGTACTAAAAAGGTACCAGAATTGAAAGAAAACTGAATACCCGCCTTTTCGCCCTCCTTTACACACCGCTATACACCAAGCAATACATTCGGTTAGTTTAAGTTTAAGCACACCACCAGGGAACACCATTCGCGACATTGAATGCTTTAATGGAAAACTTCCGGTGTATGTAACATCGGTCTGAAAGCAATAGATGACTTATAGGCCTTCAATCACAAATATCGATAGCTGCTCAAATGGCATCAGTCAACACAAAATATAATAACATGCGTGCTGTGCTCACTTCACGCAAGCTCGATCGTCTGGCTTGCACAAGAAAAGGACAGTAGGAGACAGTAGAAAAGGACGTCAGCTCGTGCAGCAGAGCCGGCGACGGTCACGTGACCTCCCAGGTCAGCACAGGTCATGTCGTGTCGCGAGCCAGTGGAGCTGGTGATGTTTGCTGCGTGGCGGTGCTTTTTGGTGGAGAACTTCCCGGTCGTGGTGCCCTTGCCATGCTGAATGCCGTAAACGGTCGTTGCCCATTTGCTGACGGGTCACGGTCGGTCCGCCAACAGATCACGCCCACCTGTCAACAGACCACGCCCACATGTCAACAGGCTGCTCTACCTGTCAACAGACCACGCACACCTGTCAACAGGCCACAGCCCACCTGTCATAGCCCATGCGTCAACAGACCATGGATCACCTGGTCAGCAGACCACTAACCATCTGGCAGCACAGCCTGACTCACCTGGCGACAACACACACACCCGTCAACAGACCATGGCGCACCTGTCAACAGACCACGGTCCATCTGTCAACATCCACATCCGCATGTGAACAGTGCGAAGTGCCAACGCACTGGACCCCCCACCCTCCCCCAAAAAACTCATCGGATTCGCCCACTATATTTTCAGATCTCAGAAATTCTGATTTTTATTTGACGATGTGCATGTTTATGTTTATTCAGCATCCTCACCAACGGGGAAAATCGTCCAATAACTGGTGAAGTCACATAATTAAAAAGTGCAGTGCACAGTGATGTCAACATAGCAACCCTGAGTAATAGCATGCGACTGCAGTGCCATGTAGTGGGCTCGATCTATCGTCACCGTCACTGTCACCTTCCGTTACCCTCGTCCTCATCGCTCACAACAAACACACACTGGCTTAAATAAAATACTTCAGCGATCAGATGCAGGCTAAAACACAACCGACATTGATGGAGCATCGCACACCAGCATCTGAACAGTAACCGGTTTTACAGCGGATTTTGCTCTGTTGCCAGACCACTCGTTCTCCGAGATAGTGACCCGACATCAAATAATGTTAAGTAGAAAATGTAAACGAATAGTAGTTCAAATGATGATACCTGTTTCAGATATATAATATTTTACTTAAACGAACAGAGTGAGAACTCAAAGGAGAAATAAAGGAGATAAACGACGACAATTTACTTTCAGCCCACGGTTCTTCTAGATATTTCAGCCTACGTTAACAAACGGCAACTTCATCATCTCTTGTTCAACTGGCAAATATCTGGCCGGACTTGCACCAGACGATCGTCGCTTCCGATGGCCAATGATATGCCCGTTTGTACTAAAATGAGTTATATATTCCGATCCTTAGCCGCTGATTGGCTGAATTTACTTTGTGGTGCGTGCAGATCTGCGAGCGTCACCTGTACACTACCGTCTGAGTTTGTCGGTGAGGGAAAGTAAAATGGATTGTATATATAGAGAGATTTTAAGGCTATTTTAATGTCTTTTCAGGAAAAATGACTTGCTCTGAGGCTGTGTGCCATTACTTTTCATCTGCTCCATCTATTTTTTTCTGCATCGTGATTTATGTTTTGAAAAATCGTATTTAGATTTCTGACATGGGAAGGAGGCATATGCACCAGTCACGGCCGTATACAGGCACCAGTGAAATATAAATGGAACATTTAAAATTTCGTTGATAGTTGCCAAAGAAATGTTTTGGTGGGAAGATATGTGCTATTCTTCTCCATCAAGTGTAGTAGCTTTTTTTGTGATTCACAACTTATTTTTTCCTAAATGGCCTGTACAGTTTTAGATATAGCCGTACCTACGTACCTACGTACCTACCATGCTCCGTACCTACGTGTAATAAGGAGGAAGGTAAACAGACAAGAGGGACCACTATGTCTTATCAAGGGATGAGGCATGTGTGAAATGTGCATAGTTTACCAAGTGTGCCAAGTGCATGTTGTTTA
Source organism: Ashinkailepas kermadecensis (assembly GCA_034440615.1). Classification (NCBI taxonomy): domain Eukaryota; kingdom Metazoa; phylum Arthropoda; class Thecostraca; family Neolepadidae; genus Ashinkailepas; species Ashinkailepas kermadecensis. The sequence goes on along the minus strand of JAOTOM010004691.1, from coordinate 392,961 downwards.
AATTTGGGTGACTTGCCTGCCATAAGGGTGAAATTCTTCATTGAAGCTCTTTTTGGCATTGCAGGACTATGAGATCCAGGGATACAATATGTTTTCATGCAATAGGGGTCCAGCAGTGAAAGGGGGGTGATGTAATGCTGTATGTGAATAGCTTATACAGTTCTCAAAAAGTAGCAGATGGGGTAAAAAATGTATCTGTGGAGTCCATTTGCCTTGATGTTGCTGTCGGAAAAGGCAACAGCAATAAACTGAGGACAGGAGCTTTGTATCGATCAGGAACCTTGCCACACTCTCAGCAACTGGAGCTCGATAAAGTGATTTGTGGGGAAATCAGTAGAAACTTTCAGAGGAAACGCCTTATTCTTGGTGACTTTAATCTAAAAGGATATGAAAATGTTGGTGTTGACTCCCCATCATGTAAACTGTTTAGGAAATGCCTTGAAGAGGACTTGTTCTTACACCAGTTTGTAACGGAACCAACCGGGCAGGGCTCATTCTTGGACCTTGTCTTCTCAGATTTAAGTGATTTAGTTCAAGACTTGACTGTAGGAGAAACTCTGGGAAGAAGTGACCATAACCTAGTAAGATTCAAGGCACAGGTAGCAGGGACAATCAAGGATAATTTGGCAAAGATTCCAAATTTTAACAGGGCAGACTTTGACTGCATGAGAGAGGCTTTAAGTGTCATAAAATGGGAAGAATAATTATTTGATTTAAATGCCTGTGAAATGTGGGAAAAGTTCAAATCTTCCTTCAGGGAAATTCAGATTAGGCATGTCCCCCAAAAGCAAAAGCGCAAAAGAAGGGTAGGAAAGCCAGCATGGCTTACACCAGATGTGATGAAAGCAATTAAGGCTAAGAAATATGAATTTAGAGTATTTAAGGAAGCTTCAAATATCGTAACTCTAAGGTCGTATCAAAAATCTAGAGATGCTGTGAAGCAGAAAATCAGAGCAGCAAAGAGAGCGAAAGAATTGGATTTGGCTAGGAACTGTAATCGGGACAGTAAAAAGTTCTTTAGTTTCTACAAGCTAAGTAAAGTTTCAAGCACAATTGGTCCACTGGAAGTAAATGGGACTATATTGAGCGAGGATGGTGAGATGGTTGAGGAGCTGAGCAAGCAGTTTAAATCAGTGTTTACAGTGGAGGATGTGACTAATCTGCCAACCGTGAACCACAGTTCAATGACAGGTGATCAGATACACGATGTTGATTTCATTGATAGTGATATTGTTTTCAATTATATCAGAAAAATAAAGCCAAACAAGGCAGCAGGACCTGATGAAATTTATGCTAGGGTATTGTGGGAAGCTGAAAAGGAAGTGGCAATTCCACTTAGTATAATATTTTGTAGATCAGTTTCACAAAATGAAATTCCTACAGATTGGAAACGGGCAAATGTAGTTCCTATTTTCAAGAAAGGAGAAAGAGGGAAAGTTGAAAACTATAGGCCAGTAAGCTTCACATCCCTAGTCTGCAAGGTACTCGAATCAATTATCAAGGATAGAATAGTTAGTTTTCTGGAAGGAAACAGATTGATTCAAGATACTCAACATGGGTTTAGAAAAGGGCGATCGTGTCTCACAAATCTCTTGGACTTTTTTGAATTTTGCTACAGAACAATTTGATCAGGGAAATCAGGTTGATGTAGCATATCTTGACTTTAGTAAGGCCTTTGACAAGGTACCCCATAGACGGTTAATGATGCAGCTTCAGGTCCATGGTATTGCAGGTAGCATCCTAAAATGGATAGAGTTGTGGCTTTCAGATAGACAGCAGAGAGTGATGCTAAATGGTACAAAGTCATCATGGCAAAATGTTCTTAGTGGAGTATCCCAGGGGTCGGTACTGGGGCCACTATTGTTCATTATATATGTGAATAGCATTGAATGTGGCCTAAGCAGTAAGGTTTTGAAATTTGCAGATGATTTGAAGATCTTTAGGGCAATAATAGGGCACAATGAGCAGGTTTTGCTGCAGAAAGACTTAGACGAGCTAGTGAAGTGGTCCGAAAAATGGCAAATTATGTTTAATTTTGATAAGTGCAAAGTCATGCATGTAGGTAGGCAGCATATGAAGGCTCCATACTTGATGGGTGGCCAAGTACTATCTGTGACTCAGCAGGAGAAGGACTTAGGTGTTATTTTGAACACAAAATTGGGGACATCAGAGCAGACCAAAGAAGCCAGGAAGAAGGCACTAAGAATGCTTGGGGCAATACAGAGGAAAGTGTCATACAAAAGTGAGGAGGTCATCAGGAAGCTTTACTGTGCATATGTCAGGCCACATTTGGAATACTGTGTCCAAGCTTGGTCCCTAGTTATGAGAAAGATTGTTGGCTTTTAGAGAGAGTACAAAAGGGCAACAAAAATGTTTAATGGTATAGGCAACCTGGCATATGAGGAAAGAGTGAAGAAATTGAATATGTTTTCACTTAGATATAGAAGGCTGAGAGGAGATCTCATCGAGGTTTTTAAATTTGTTCATGGTCAGGAACAGGGATATCTCAGGGAAATGTTTGAATTTAACAGAAATGATGCAATTAGAGGTCATCAATTCAAAATTAAAGTTAATCACAGCAGGAGAAGGTAACGTCTTTCTTCACCAACAGGGTAGTAGAACACTGGAACCAGCTGCCAGGAACCATTGTCAGTAGCAACACACTGAACATCTTTAAAAACGGCATAGACAATCATTATAAGAATAAGGGGCTTGTTTTTCTGTATTCCAGGGAGGGTTGATCGACAGGGAGGAGTTGGGAGTTGAGAGGAGTTTGAAATTGAGTGTGTTATGCAATAGCAAGTGAGTCTCTTATTCAGTCTAAACGCTTTATAACTTTATATAGGGTGTACCTAGCAGTGGATTCAGCACCTTCCTTCGGGATGTGATACTGATGAGATTGTCTATGGTAGCACAATGGGTATGATGGGAGGAGTTTGTAATTGTTGAGTGTATTATGCAATAGCAGGTGTGTCTCTTATTAAGTCTGAACGCTTTATGAATTTGTGTTGGGTGTGCCTAGCAGTGGATTCGGCACCTTCCTTCGGATGTGATGCTGATGAGATTGTCTATGGTGGCACGATGGGTGTGATGGGAGTAGCTTGTGATTGTTGAGGGTGTTATGCGGTAGCAAGTGAGTGGTGCTAGATAGGCTGGGATATATAGCTTCCTAGGAACTTGGGATAAGGGATTGATTAGGGTGGGAGTATGTACATTCCTAGCACCTTTTCTAGATAGGCTTAACCCAGATGGGCCCCTGTGGCTCTTATTAAGCCTTAATACTTTATGACTTTATGACTTTATTTATGCAGACATTGCTAATCTTAGAAGCTACTCATCAGCTCATTATGAAACCTCCACAAAATGATTGAACATGCCATAAATGTGTGAGGTTTTTATTTGTGTGATCCTGTGTGATGTCAAAGTCTACCGTATGAAAAAAAATATTCTGAACATACCTACTCATACAAATTACTTGATGAAGCCGCATATGCCTTCTGCAGATAATTCGGTATGTGACACATATGTACCTATTTGGTTTTTACTTCTCTAGATTTTATATTAGGTCCAAGGGGGCAATTATTAAAACTGAATTTCTTTTCTGACATGACCAATCTTCACTCAGTGTCATGCAAATATTACATTTTATTTTAGGTATATGCCAATTTATTGGGGTTTTGACTTTTGTGACCCTGGATCAGGTCAAAGGTTACCAAAGTTTTCAAAGGAGAGTTTTTGTCTCACAGGCATGGCAAATTGAACAAACTATGGAATTACGTGTGAAGAAAATATACGACCTTCAATATACCAGGAGGTGCTGAGTTGATATCAAAAGTAACGATAAAGGTTATATTTTATTACTCAACGTTTCGGTTAGGGGCCATCGTCAGAAGTGACGATCGTCAGGAGTGACGATGGCCCCTGGCCGAAACGTTGAGTAATAAAATATAACCTTTATCATTACTTTTGATATGAACTCCGCACCTGGTATATTTAAGGTCGTATATTTTCTTTACACGTAATGTCTAAAACCCAGGAGCATCTAAGAGCCATTCTTTGTCGTATTAAAAGCTATGGAATTATTGCAGTTTAAATTGTTCGCATGTTAATTTTATCTCCAAAAGACAACAAAAGAGGTTGGGATGGTTCAGTTAGGTTGGATATTTAACTTGAAATGTTTGAAATGAAAATGAAACTGGAAATAATGTCATCAAAAAGGAAGTTAGGCTAAGCTATGTCAAGTTAGGTTAAGACAACCTTATGTGGTTCAAACGGTTCTGCAAACCATCTCGACCACATTTATAACCTAATGTGGCTGAGAGAGGTTGGAATCTGATTGACGTCGTACTACTGTGGGCCCGACAGTGTTTCTAATTTGATGTGGGCGTTGTACTTTACCAACAGTATCATGTTTTACCAGGCGTGGATCCAGGAATTGTCATGAGGGGAAGCTTGCCTGGAGGGGCACCGCTATGAATGTACCTGGAGGGGCACACTTTCCTTCCGAGGGGCGCCACTGGCGGGAAAAAAAATGCTAGGGAGACTGGTACACTCGGACCTCTCAGAAGTGGTTTTCTTTTAGTTGTAAAGAGGGTCGCTTTCGCCCCTTCCCCTACGACACGCCTTTTCACCCTACCCGCTCTGGCGACCATGGCTGGAGATCCCGGGTGTGTTCGTGTCCACCAGGTATCGATACTGGAGCACATGGTACATCACTGGGACGTACTGCGATTTTTGGGCCCGGGCCTGATCTTATTTTTGTTGGGGAGTCGGGACGTTTTTTTCCGGCGATATGCACGATTCTTGGGATTCCATGTCGGTTTTCCAGGCCCGGGTTCGGGTCCCGCTGAAGTTTTCGAACCCTCGGATTTATTTTTATCTCGTTCTGTCATGAGTTTTTGGCACCATTGTTTATTTGCATCACCAACACAAATTTTAAGCATTCCGACGGAAATGTGTGCGCTCCCACCACAATTTTTGGAGTTCCCGCGCGATTTTTTCGGGGTCAGGCTCAATTCTTTTGGGCCCCAATGCGTGTTGTCGAGAGGTACAAGTTCTTGTGACCTCTTTTTTTAGAGCGCGAGTTGCGTGTCCGGTTCCCGTCGTGATTTTTGAGGCCCCGGTGTGTTTCTTTCGTGGCATAAGCACGTTTTTAGAGAGCCATACGCAATTTGTGGCGCATTTTAGTTCTTTTTGGGATTCCAGAGTGAACTTCCGGGTTCTGATTGACATGTCATAGACCGCGTGCGTCCGTAAGTGTAAATGCTTTTTTTTTCCTTTTTTTTTTTTTTTTTGCCTCCCTAAGGAAAACTTCTTAAAATATGCCTTTCGTGTGCCATAAATCGATATTTTAGGTCATTTACAGTCCCGTTTGGGGGGGAGATAGTTTGGTCCCCTTCACGCCGCTTAGGAAGGGAGAAGCCCCCGCCCCCGTACAGTTTAGATCCGCTAGCGCGTAGACCCCGTGAGGTTTTCTGAGAATGCGTCGTAACTATTCACGGCAATCTATGCATGACTAGTAAGACGGCCGTTAATGCCATTTGGACTATTATGCCACAAAGAAAACGACACTGAACCACCAGGTTCCGAATGGAAACTTCGATTGGTCTGGTCAGAATACCATTAGGACCATTGGAACCATTACACCGTCAGGTAAATTCCATCGGCAAGCATTCAAAACCATTAGAGACCATTAAAACCACTAGGAAAATCATAATAGTTCTTAATGGTTTCCAATTGATTTTTTCCAGGGATGGGGGGTCTACTCCCTTCGTGAGAGGTCTCAAGTCCTGTTGGCGACGATACTATACCGTCTGATCGACTTGCTACGTTATGCTACCATTTGCCGGTTGTCCGACCCCTTTTTTAAGACGGGTATTTCTTGTCGCGAATGCCTTCATTTCACACCACGACAATTACTGAGCGGAACACCATAATCCAATACAGAAAGAACGGTGAGGTTCTTTGATCAATTCTGTGTTATGAAATGCCGATGCAAACCGTCCGCAATCGTTGAATTAATTGGAAAAAGGCATGCACGAAATGTGTGCTCCTGACTTCAACGGGTGCGCCGCCTAGAATCGATATCCTGCATTCGTACAATATTTGTCGAAAGCGTACCAGAGCTGGCACGATCGTACCAGAGTGGCAGCCCTGGGGAAGAGGAACGGACGGAACATGTGGGTTTTACAACCAAAAAACGTAAATCTTTAAATCATAGTTAAGTGAAAAGAAATTATTCCGTATGTACAATATAAGTTCATACGCCCAATAACCGCTCACTTCTTTACTATAATCAACATAAAATGTCCGTAAAAAGTAAACGTTTTTAACGTTATGCTAGCTACTAACTTTTATACCATCTAAAAAGTTAATATACCAGCTATACTAAACACGAGCAAATTTCCGCTGTAAAACCGGCTATTGTCCAGGCCATGTGACGTCACCGATTGCCAAACGATATTGGAGGGGCCGTGAGGCTGGATACTAATACCACGGATAATAATAAACGGATCGGAAACTCTCGGGCGGCACTTTGATGCTTGCGACCACCGAGCGATACTAGCGATATCTATCGGACGATCGGAGAAGTAATCCTGGGTAGGTGATGCGAAGGACACCCGATCGAAAAAGCTTGACGGGATGGGGAAATATAGCTGAATCGGCCTTCTACCACGCGTCATTTGAGAAAAAAACTGCGCCTTCGGCGCCAGCCGGGGACGCATACTCCAGTAGCCGCCATCCCTCCGGCCGCCGTATAGAACCATGAAGCTCGTGACCAACTAACCTGCGCCGACTAACTGAGGGAAGCGGAGTGTCATGAGAGCCGGCAGAAAAACAAGGGAGAGCACCTGCCCCCCTCCCATGCCAACCGTATATGCCTGGGACTCGTCTGGGGCAGGCCAATTCAATTCCGATGCCCCCAACCACACAAAAAAGGCTGCTGATTGGCCAAAGACCGACTGGCTGATTGGCCCTGGCAGTCACATTTCCTCCTGAGGTATATTCTTTGACAAACGAGGGGACCTTGAGCAGGCATAGGAGCACATGATGAACATTGATTGGGCCGAGAGGCCCCGGAACAGCCATTGGAGCCCTCTGAGGAACTGTCAGGGGCCCCCTGCATGACCCCATTGCAGCTGCCACGTCTCCCATGTTAACCCTCGCACGCCCGGGTGGGTGGGTAAATACCTACACCCCCCATGACGTTTCGTACCATACCCAAAAAACGGCTCGAACTAAAGCTCTGAAATTTACAATACCTGAAGCTACATCAATTTAACACATCCTCCAAAATTATCAGGTCAAGCTCATGTCAGGTCAATGACCTACAACACTTTTAGTGGCAGCATGTCGGACCAAACTGCGGAAAATCTCACATATTGTGACAATATAGATACACGATCGATCAACAGATTGCATATCGTTCTCAATAACCATTGCACACTTTGAAGCATACCTTACCATAATGACCCGAACAAGGTCATCATAGGTCTCCGACCGACTTCACCTGAAAATTGACTTTGACCTTTGAAATCACATGACAAATTTCTCGCAAAAGCTATAAAATTGTCAGTACCATGCGTTGGATACATATTTGGTGTGGCGAATGTCAGGTGCAGGTCATCCTAGGTCAGTGACCTATGCATGCCGATAACATGTGTGATAATATGGTAAACTGGCTTCATTTGCCTCCGGTTTATCAAATTTTGAACCGTCATCTCAGGTCATTATAGGTCAAGGACTAAATTGATCTACAAATCAGTGTTGGCCGTGCAGTGGAAGCATAATTGTGCACTATAGTTCTTGAAGTCTTTGTGCCGCCTGCGCTATCAATTTGTTTTTGTTTGACCTGATATGACCTCTACGTTGACCTCGGATCAAAAAAGGACTGAACCAATTCCTTCTTAGAATCACCCAATCTATCTGATGCCGCTATGTATATGGGAACGGGTAGGTAACCTACCCACCTCCCCGGCCGGAGGGTAGGTAACAACCCCCACCCTCCCCGGCCGGACGAAGTTTGCGCGGAGCATCGGGCGTGCAAGGGTAATGATCGTCGGCGGCGGGCTGCTAATGGGTGAGGTAGCTAGATTAGGTGCCGCGACCCATCGGAATAACGACACCATGCGAGTACTGGTTTGCAAATGTTCAATTTTGGGCACCCATAATGCGATATTATTGGGAATGATTTCAATTTAAAAAAAAACAAGCTATTGACCCATCTCCATAAAAAAAAACTCAGGAGTTCTATCATATTTTATTCTTCTGAAATATGTAGCGACGGCAACCCGATGAGAACCGAATCAAACAATCAGACAATCTCCGATCCTTTCACCTACAACCTTTCAAAATATTCAGCCATGTACCTTAGGTAAAGATTGCAATATTCATGTCAGACAATTCTTCCTTCGGACTGCTCCTCAGCCTCAAATCGGACATCCCCCAGCCAAAACCCTTAGTTTCAGAGCAGCAAATATGCAGGTGAAAATTGGTACATTTACGGCGCCCCCTTTGACCAATGCTTCAAGCCAAGCAAAAGCTCAAGCAGACTAAATACCACTGATTCAGATTTTCTCGTGATTTATAGTAAATAACTGGGAAATGCAATGGATAATTACATGCTTCACTTGATCCAAAACACATGAGTTGCTCCCCAAAACACACACAACGCGCCATAAACGTAGTACACCACGCCATACGTTTAAATGTTCCCTAAAACAGAGAAATGAAGGCAGAGATGTTTTTTAATTAATTCCTTACCGCCACAGAGTTCCATGCATCAAAATCACGGTTACCTAGCTTCTCCAAAAAGCGGAAATTGGCCGGAACTAAACCACGCTTTACTCTCCAACGCGGGAATGTGCTGCTGGAATCGAACAATATCCTATCCAGGATTAGCTTCGGCCTCCAACCGCTAGGTGGCAATAGCCCGTCCTTGATCGCCGATTCCGGGGAGTTTCCTATCCGTTTACTATTATCCGTGCTAATACTAAAGGGTACAACGGAATCAAGTAGGTTTTCTAGTTCCGGCCCTAGTGACGTGGCTGGAATGTGCGATATTTCTAGTAGAATCTACCAGGATTGTGGTATATACGGTGACGACACGTAAACATTCCAAATACGTTTTAAAACCTGGCTAAGATTCATCTGTGGCGCAGTGAAGACATCAGAGCGTTGTTGTGGTTGGGCCTGTATACGGCCTTGGGTTGGGTATACCGTGTTTCTGATTGTTGGCATGGGAAATTGAAAGATGGGGCTGGTGAGTATTGTTTGGATTCCTAGGTTATTAAACATGCTCCTAAGTTTGGTGCATAATTTCTTCAGTTCATGGGATACAACAACCCTCAGCCTGTTCATAACCCTTAAAGTTTCACGAATTTAAATTGAAACCATAGCTGGATTTGCCAAATATGTACCTAGGCTTACCGGTAAATTTATGCTTCAATGTGTTTTGTGAATCCTTGGAATTTATAATTCCAATGCAATGTGTATGAATGTGACTAATATGATGGGATCACTCATTTTCTCCCCAAATGCTTACTTTTAAGGTTGCGAGCAAAATAACACCAAAAAAGGGCATAACAGCAAAATAACACCATTTAGGTAGCATAGCACAACAATAAATATTTTTAGAAAATGCAGCATAACCTAATCTAGCCTCCTTTTGGAGAAAAACTTTGTTTGCTATGTCTTGGAATATTATAATCTTGAATGTGCCATGAACACCAGATGAAAGCAGCATACATGTTATGACATATTGCAGTAGTTCAATACCCATTGCTCAGCATATGGGAACCATTAGATGGCACTAAAACATAAGCATATTTGGCATGTGATGTAGACATGTAAGCATATTTGGCATGGTGTAACATTATAGAGCCACTGTCTGCTCTCTAGCCTTGTGTGAAGTAATAAGAAGGTAAAGTATTTTGTAGAGTAAGTGGGAAGTATCGAGATGCAGATTATCAAATTGATTGAATAATTATGTCTGTGTATCATTATATACATGTTGGAATTGCTCCAGAGCTTTAAGGGCAGCATTAAAGTGCATTTTGATGGAAATATCCACATTTCCAATTATGATGCTTTTGTCAACTCAATTTGCTTGTGAATTACCATGCATAATTAGTACCATTTTCATACTAGAGTGCATATGCATTGGAGCATTCTTTTTCCATGGTCACATCCTAGACTGTAAATCTTAGTAACTTGACATGCACCGTGTGCATCAGCTGGTTCACAGAGACCCATGACCCCTGAAGGAAAATGCACACTGAGTGCACTTGGGATAAAAATTGGACCAACTACCATGCAAAGATGCTATTAAGAAGAGGATTTGTGGTCATGCATGCCTAAAATTACGCACTAAGCCACATCTTTTTATGACAAGTAAGGTGCTTTTTTTCTGAGATAGCAAATAATTTCAACATTTGGTAGGAATAAAGACATAAAAGATCAGTGCAACTATGAGCCACAAGGGCCCTTCTTGGTTGCACTTTGTACACTGAACCAGTTGCCCACCAAATCTGTCAATCAACCCTCCCTGGAATACAGAAAAACAAGCCCCCTATTCTTATAATGATTTTCTATGCTGTTTTTAAAGATGTTCAGTGTGTTGCTACTGACAATTGTTCCTGGCAACTGGTTCCAGTGTTCTACTACCCTGTTGGTGAAGAAAGACTGTCTTAACCTTGTCCTGCTGTGATTAACTTTAATTTTGAATTGATGACCTCTAATTGCATCATTTCTGTTAAATTCAAACATTTCCCTGAGATATCCCTGTTCCTGACCATGAACAAATTTAAAAACCTCGATGAGATCTCCTCTCAGCCTTCTATATCTAAGTGAAAGCATATTCAATTTCTTCAATCTTTCCTCATATGCCAGGTTGCCTATACCATTAACCATTTTTGTTGCCCTCTTTTGTACTCTCTCTAAAAGACAACAATCTTTCTCATAACTAGGGGACCAAGCTTGGACACAGTATTCCAAATGTGGCCTGACATATGCACAGTAAAGCTTCCTGATGACCTCCTCACTTTTGTATGACACATTCATCTGTATCGCCCCAAGCATTCTTAGTGCCTTCTTCCTGGCTTCTTTGGTCTGTTCTGATGCCCCCAATTTTGTGTTCAAAATAACACCTAAGTCCTTCTCCTGCTGAGTCACAGATAGTACTTTGCCATCCATCAAGTATGGCACCTTCATATGCTGCCTACCTACATGCATGACTTTGCACTTATCAAAATTAAACTTCATTTGCCATTTTTCGGACCACTTCACAAGCTCGTCTAAGTCGTTCTGCAGCAAAACCTGCTAATTGTGCCCTGTTATTGCCCTAAAGATCTTCAAATCATCTGCAAATTTCAAAACCTTACTGTTTAGGCCACATTCAATGCTATTCACAAATATAATGAACAACAGTGGCCCCAGTACCGACCCCTGAGGCACTCCACTAAGAACATTTTGCCATGATGACTTTGTACCATTAGGCATCACTCTCTGCTGTCTATCTGAAAGCCACAACTCAATCCATTTTAGGATGCTGCCTGCAATGCCATGAACCTGAAGCTGCATCATTAACCGTTTATGGGGTACCTTGTCAAAGGCCTTACTAAAGTCAAGATATGCTACATCAACCTGATTACCCTGATCAAATTGTTCTGTAGCAAAATTTAAAAAGTCCAAGAGATTTCTGAGACATGATCTCCCTTTTCTAAACCCATGTTGAGTATCTTGAATCAATCTGTTTCCTTCCAGAAAACTAACTATTCTATCTTTGATAATTGATTCGAGTACCTTGCAGACTAGGGATGTGAGGCTTACTGGCCTATAATTTTGAACTTTCTCTCTTTCTCCTTTCTTGGAAATAGGAACTACATTTGCCCTTTTCCAATCTGTTGGAATTTCATTTTGTGAAACTGATCTACAAAATATTATACTAAGTGGAATTGCCAGTTCCTTTTCAGCTTCCTGCAATACCCTAGCATAAATTCCATCAGGTCCTGCTGCCTTGTCTGGCTTTATTTTTCTGATATGATTGAAAACAACATCACTATCAATGAAATCAACATTGTGTATCTGATCACCTGTCACTGAACTGTGGCTCACGGTTGGCAAATTTGTCACATCCTCCACTGTAAACACTGATTTAAACTGCTTGCTCAGCTCCTCAACCATCTCACCATCCTCACTCAATATAGTCCCATTTACTTCTAGTGGACCAATTGTGCTTGAAACTTTACTTAGCTTGTAGAAACTAAAGAACTTTTTACTGTCCCCATTACAGTTCCTAGCCAAATCCAATTCTTTTGCCCGCCTTGCTGCTCTGGTTTTCTGCTTCACAGCATCTCTAGCTTTTTGATACGACCTTAGATTTACGATATTTGAAGCTTCCTTAAATACTCTAAATGCGTCTTTCTTAGCCTTAATTGATCTCCTCAAATCTGGTGTAAGCCATGCTGGCTTTCCTACCCTTCTTTTGCACCTTTGCTTTTGGGGAACATGTCTAATCTGAATTTCCCTCAAGTAAGATTTGAAGTTTTCCCACATTTCACAGGCATTTAAATAAAAAAATTCTTCTTCCCATTTTATGGCACTTAAAGCCTCTCTCATGGAGTCAAAGTCTGCCCTGTTAAAATTTGGAATCTTTGCCAAGTTATCCTTGATTGTCCCTGCTATTTGTACCTTAAATCTCACTATGTTATGGTCACTTCTTCCCAGAGTTTCTCCTACAGTCAAGTCTTGAACTAAATCACTTAAATCTGAGAAGACAAGGTCCAAGAATGAGCCCTGCCTGGTTGGTTCCATTACAAACTGGTGTAAGAACAAGTCCTCTTCAAGGCATTTCCTAAACAGTTTACATGATGGGGAGCCAACACCAACATTTTCATATCCTTTTAGATTAAAGTCACCAATAATAAGGCATTTCCTCTGAAAGTTTCTACTGATTTCCTCACAAATCACCATATCGAGCTCCAGTTGCTGAGAATGTGGCAAGGTTCCTGATCGATATAAAGCTCCAATCCTCAGTTTATTGCTGTTGCCTCTTCCCACAGCAACATCAAGCCAAATGGACTCCACAGACATATTTTTTACCCCATCTGCTACTTTTTGAGAACTGTATAAGCTATTCACATAGAGCATTACACCACCCCCTTTCACTGGTGGACCCCTATTGCATGAAAAATATTGTATCCCTGGATCTCATAGTCCTGCAAGTTATCCCAAAAATATCCCTCACTGACCCATGCCTCAGTAATGCAAACAAAATCTGGTTTCTCCTCAGCAACATAACACTTAAACTCATCAAATTTGGATCGAATGCTCTGAACATTAAGCATCATACACTTAACAAAAGTTCCATAACCCTCTTTGGCTTTTTCATGTTGAGTAACTCTATTATCTCTGGATGAGCTACCACTCTGCCCCCTTGATCTACTGCTACCCCTATTTGCTGACTGTGAGGTGTTTGCAAGACTTCTCTCTCTCTATCAGCTATATCCCCCCAGGACCTGCCTAGTTTCCCTGTTTCCTAATGAGAGCCTCCTCATACCTATTGCTGAGCAATTCAACTCCTCTCTTGCTCAAATGTAACCCATCTAATGCAAACATTTCAGCCCTCCCCCAGAAATCCCACCAAGATAGTAATGAATACCTGGTAGTAATGTTGGAGAACTGCATTCATTATATCTGTGGTCTTCTCTTATTCCAAAATGGTATGGAAAAGGGGCTGAAACATGTCTGTGTGTATTCATACCAATATTATATGCTTCAGTACACTGAATATTCAATTTCAGGTCAATATCAATGGAAGTTTCATCAGTACGGGTAGGGGGTTGGTCACCTTGTGGCCTTACTCTGGGATACACTCATGGTCAGTGGTATCGACAGGCCCTCAAGGCTGGTGCAGGGGAAAAGGCAAGCTTTTTATCCAGATGTCTCCAAATGTTTGCTTGAAAAACCAAGGAATCCACAGCTTTAAGCTGCAGTGTTTTGAGGTTGTGGGAGGAACTGCTCCTACTGTTCACACCACCTTCCCTTCCCCAACAACAGGAACACCTACATTTCATGGGCTGGATTTTACATTGGAGGTCCAAGCCCCTTTCAGTGATTAAGGCTCAAAGTTCACACATCCCAGATAGAGTAGCATGGACAGTGGCATACCTAGTATTTGCATGTGGGGGCAAATGGATTTTGAGGTAGCTCAAGCAATACTCATACAAATAGTCGCTGGATTTGGACCAGTATTTTTCATAAGTACCCATTATTATTTTATACTAAGATGAGTAGAACAACTTAATTTGGAGCTGCAAGGTGCCAAACCTATCACCATCGTTCCAAAGTCAGTGGATTTCAACCCTCTCCCTCCTGTTCAAATGCCTCCGAAATGGCCAGCAATAAAATCATACATTCATATATCATTGGGGTTTTCATATATTACCATTTCATAATCTGAAATGGCCTGTATATATATATATATATATATATATATATATATATATATATATATATATATATATATATATATATATGTATATGTTTGGCTTGATGTTGCTATGGGAATAGGCAACAGCAATAAACTGAAGGTAGGAGCTTTGTACCGATCAGGAACCTTGCCACATTCTCAGCAATTGGAGCTCGACAAGGTGATTTGCGAGGAAATCAGTAGAAACTTTCAGAGGAAATGCCTTATTCTTGGTGACTTTAATCTAAAAGGATATGAAAATGTAGGTATTGGCTTGCCATCATGTAAACTGTTTAGGAAATGCCTTGAAGAGGACCTGTTGTTGCACCAGTTTGTAACGGAACCAACTAGGCAGGGCTCATTCTTGGACCTTGTCTTCTCAGATTTAAGTGATTTAGTTCAAGACTTGACTGTAGGATAAATCTGGGAAGAAGTGACCATAACATAGTGAGATTTAAGGCACAAGTAGCAGGGACAATCAAGGATAATTTGGCAAAGGTTCCAAATTTTAACAGGGCAGACTGACTGCATGAGAGTGGCTTTAAGTGCCATTAAATAGGAAGAAGAATTATCCAACTTAAATGCCTGTGAAATGTGGGAAAAGTTCAAATCTTACTTGAGGGAAATTCAGATTAGACATGTCCCCCAAAAGCAAAGGTGCATAAGGAGGGTAAGAAAGCCAGCATGGCTTATACCAGATTTGATAAAAGCAATTAAGGCTAAGAAAGATGCATTTAGAGTATTTAAGGAAGCTTCAAATATCGTAATTCTAAGGTTGTATAAAACAAAGAAGCTAGATACGCTGTGAAGCAGAAAACCGGAGCAGCAAAGCGAGCAAAATAATTGGATTTGGCTCGGAACTGTAATGGGGACAGTAAAAAGTTATTTAGTTTCTACAAGCTAAGTAAAGTTTCAAGCACAATTGGTCAACTGGAAGTAAATGGGACTATGTTGTGTGAGGATGGTGAGATGGTTGAGGAACTGAGCAAGCAGTTTAAATCAGTGTTTATGCTGAAGGATGCGACTAATCTGCCAACCGTGAACCACAGTTCAGTGATAGGTGATCAGATACATGATGTTGATTTCATTGATGGTGATGTTGTTTTCAATTATATCAGGAAAATAAAGCCAAACAAGGCAGCAGGACCTGATGGAATTTATGCTAGGGTATTGCGGGAAGCTGAAAAGGAACTGGCAATTCCACTTAGTATAATATTTTGTAGATCAGTTTCACAAAATGAAATTCCAACAGATTGGAAAAGGGCAAATGTAGTTTCTATTGTCAAGAAAGGAGAAAGAGGGAAGGTTGAAAACTATAGGCCAGTAAGCCTCACATCCCTAGTCTGCAAGGTACTCAAATCAATTATCAAGGATAGAATAGTTAGTTTTCTGGAAGGAAACAGATTGATTCAAGATACTCAACATGGGTTTAGAAAAGGGCGATCGTGTCTCACAAATCTCTTGGACTTTTTTAATTTTGCTACAGAACAATTTGATCAGGGAAATCAGGTTGATGTAGCATATCTTGACTTTAGTAAAGCCTTTGACAAGGTACCCCATGCACAGTTAATGATGCAGCTTCAGGCCCATGGTATTGCAGGTAGCATCCTAAAATGGATAGAGTTGTTTCTTTCAGATAGACAGCAGAGAGTGATGCTAAAGGGTACAAAGTCATCATGGCAAAATGTTCTTAGTGGAGTCCCCCAGGGGTCAGTACTGGGGCCACTATTGTTCATTATATTTGTAAAGAACATTGAAAGTGGCTTAAGCAGTAAGGTTTTGAAATTTGCGGATGATTATGGTACTTCTTGTGTCATTGTTGATGATGCTGCACATTTATCCCACTGTCAGCTTGCGTCATAAGTGCTTCCTCGAGACATCCGTTGCACGTAGGACGCATGTGAACACGGTGGTGTATGCGTGGTACAGGAAATTTTACTTTAAATAGTTGCAAAGTCGTATGATTTCACAAATGAGATTGTATTGACAGGCGGGTATATGCAGAAACCAAATGTGCAAGTATTGAGATTGCCAAAGCCAATACCCATGCAGTGTAGGCTTAGTTCTCATCTGAAGTCCACTTCATGTGTGTTGCTTTAATTTTACTTTTTATTTCATCAAAATGTTTTGTACCGATGCTACACAACATGCCAAAACCGTTACTTTTTCGTATTCGCTTCACATGTAACGTTGTAGAAAAAGCAATGTAACACTGAAAACATGGAAAACTCCACACATAATGTGTGGAACAAAACACCACACATAATATCTGGTTACATTTTGTTGTTGAATTGCCTACCGCCTTGCAATCGGGTTTGATCCAAACATCACGTTCGTTATTGTCAGTAAAGCGCATGAAATAGTTCAGCTAATGAATTCACCATACCTGGGTGAAGAGCAATTCGCCGCATTTTTGGTGGACAAAACCGAAATAAAATTCCCAATCAGGTCAAAGAGTTACCGGCACTTTTTCATGCCATGTTGACTCGTCTGGATGTGGGCCTCTAGGGTTCTTTCGCCACAGCCTTGGGGCGTTTATGGATATTGAGATTAAATGTTCGGTACCTTCATATGAGCACCTTGGGCACCTTTTGCTAAAATTGCTTTTGCAGCGTCACCCGACGTTATGCGGCTGTCATGCTACAAACCTGCTCGTACGTACGGAGTAGGAAAAAATCGCATATATCTCTTCCACCAAAGTGATAAAATTTAGGCATAAAATGCACTATTGGCACACAAATACAGCCTTGGTTTTCACAGAGCTCATTGCATTTCCCGTTGAGAACTAACCCGAAAAGTTTTGTCATGTAATCCACTAAGAGGGAGCCGGAACTTGACCCTGCGAAAACTTATATGCCTTCGTTTATCATTAAGGTAGATATGAAGGCTATGCACATTAGGAACATGTTTACAATTGGGTCTTGACTGTGCACGAACCTATACATGAATGTGACTCTGAAATTCGCAATAATTCTTGCCTCTGCCCTGACTATAAACCGGACTTGATGAAGCTCAGCTCAGGTGTGCAAGGTCAGTATTTCAAGAGTCCATTATCCAATGTATTTTGGAATTCATTGTTGAAATGGTCACAAAAGGTGGCCTCATTAATGAAAGGGAAGTATAATATAAACTAACCTCTTGATCTGACACGACCCTGCATGATCTCCTGCCAAAGACATGTCCAGTAGCTTACGGATGACCAAAATCTTGCTCCATTCACATCAATATCTATTCAGGAGTAGTTGGCAAGTTTGTATTTGCGGCAAAATTGAGTGATATCACTCACTGAATTCCGACTTGACCTCCGGCCTTACCCTTGGCCTTTGGGTCGAATTTGCTTTGCCCTCGGATCAATTTTTGCTAGCGCTATCGATTGGCGTCAGTTTCATTCCCCTACCTCAGGTTGGTTTCAAGATAGGAAGGGTACAACAATCTCCCCAGGCGAGTTGTGGTTCACTTGAAAGCCAAACGATATTAAGGTTGATTTATACAGTATTATAGTTCATTAACCTCAGGTGACGGCTAGTGTTTCCATGCGATGAATACGATTCAGTCACTGATAAATGAAGCTGTGTCAATAGTCCTTCCATGCAGGACAGTGAGGTGCAAGATAGCACCCGTCGGAAATCCTGCAAGCTCAAATCTTTCCAGGACAAGTACAGATGGATGCACTTGCCCATGAGAGGTCCGGCTTTTTCAATCGACGGGCTCGACAAAATTATCATTCGTCAGTGCTTGTTATGCATGTTTTGACCCACAGTAAGCTGGTTGACCGGCAATCAGCTGTCCTGATTGCCGGTTATCTCTTTACTTTCTGTGTGTGTATTTGTGTATGTGTCCTCCTTATTCTGGTTTGTGGGTTCAAAGATGTCATCCACGCCCGGCTCCCGGGGACAAATATATGTCCCCGGAAACCGAATGCGGGCTACACATGGGACAGGCGTAACCTTCCATGTAGCTTTGTAGCTCCGTGTAGCTTTCCGTGTAGACAGACTTCCATGCACCCTAGATACGCTTCTAAGATAACTGCTGTTAACATCATCATAATGATCATATACTGTCAATTGCTGGCTTTGCATCATCATCATCATAACGTTTATTGTAATCAATCCAACGGTTCTATTGGACAGAGTGGTGCAAATGCACTAGGTGCTTAATTCATGGTACCTATCTGAAGGTGTGGAATGACACTGGAGTGAAAAATAAATATAAGTATACATTTTGTAATGGGATATATTCTAATATATCCAACTGCCGACGCCACAGATCATCTGTGAAGCCACAGCCCAATCCAGCATGGGTCGCGACCCCAATTTAGTGGAACTTTAGCCATTGTTAAACGATTATCAGTGTTAATTCATGTCAAATATATGGGTTTCGAATAAAAAGTTATGTAATGGCGAGCCACCACCCGACCGTCGTTATCGCTCAATCCGTCCCCATGTAGCAGGATACGAAGCTTGGTTAGTGGCTGGAATTCTGGAAAATTCTGACAGAGATGTTGTGAAATATTGTTGAATAGTTTATTTCGGGGGCAATGTGATTTGGACAATCTAGAATTAGGTACCGAACATTTTGGTTTTGGCAGCCACAAAAACGTTGGCGAGATGTACGTTTTTTAATTCGAAATAGATGGGAGTTTAGATAAGACATATCAACCCTAAGTCTGGTATGGAGGGAGTTTCCTTTCTTTGGTCCAAAAGAGTATAAGTTTTATGGATTGGGCACACCGAACTGCTGCGTAATCGCTTTTTTAAGGAGATGTGAGGAGACAGCGTGTGCTTTCGCTTAGGCTATTCCAGATACGTCCAGTAGTTGGGAAGAACGATTTTGTAAAGGATGATGTATGGTTTGCAGTTACTGTTTGATGGCTGGCGTTACGAAGTTCCCTGCCTATTTCGTGCACACATGTTTGAGGTATGATATAACTGATATAGTATAGTGTGTTCTGTTCTGAGTCGCTTAATTTATGATGAAATATCCGCTTGTGTATGCGTCGTCTGGTGTATATTGAGTTTCATCCTAGGTCGAGTCGAATTGTGTCAGTAGATGACATAAGAGTGTCGCGGTTTCTAATCGTCCTGCTCTGGCTTGTAGAGTGTCTAATCGTGTTGCGTCTTGGATTGTATTTTGCCCATCGTAAATAACATCACAGTAGTCATCTCATGACATGTTTTGCTCTTTCTGCATACCACTGGCATTGAAGCCGCAACTAAAAATGGCTTGCATCAGTGGTGGAACCATTTGTGGGACTTCCTGTGTACCGGTATTGCGCACATTGTCGTGTTGCCAGTTTAATCTATGTTCATTTTCTGAGGTATAAAATCCCTCCAAGATGGCTTAACTTAGATGTCAAGCAGGCTGGTTCATGGGCTGCCATGTAATGTTGCTTTGAAAGAGTTTCGAAGAAGCATGATCTCAAATCTGAGATTTAACCGGAATTATGCAATGCCAAAAATCAAATAAGTACGGACTGAGCTTACCGAAGCCAATATGTGTTAATATTGGCTTACGTATTATGTATATGTATTAATAATGCAGGTTTAGTGC
The DNA here is from genome assembly GCA_034440615.1 of Ashinkailepas kermadecensis. Lineage (NCBI taxonomy): Eukaryota > Metazoa > Arthropoda > Thecostraca > Neolepadidae > Ashinkailepas > Ashinkailepas kermadecensis. Next base: position 372,941 of record JAOTOM010004691.1, on the reverse strand, counting down.
TGACTGTAAACCACTTCGTGTGTGCTACTTTATTAATATTTTTAGTTGAATCAGTAATTTGTGTTCGCTTCACGTGGCGCATTCTTGGGAATGTCAGGCAACACTAAAGTAATAGCTGAACAACAAAATAATACTACAGAAAAGTTGTTTTAATAGCAAATGTTGAACAACATCCCCCAGGGAATGCTCGGTTAAACCAATAAATTGTCCCGATCCTTACAATGGGGTATGATCTGAACATTAACTTTTTGTTTTCCAAAGAAGTGCTTGAAGCAGCTCATCCAGTTAATTGAGCATAGCTAGACGTGGAACACTTCGTCGCCTTTTGGTAAAACTAAATAAAGTACCAAATTAGGTCAAAGGTTATGATATTTTTAAGCTAGGTCGGTGTGTCTGAATGGATCACTTCAATATTTCAGACAATTCCTGGGTAAATGAACAACATCCAACTTGTTTCAACTAAACGAGAGTTACTGATGACGGCGTATATAATCTTAGTACGTTCAGTAGCATTTCAAATCACTTGCGATCGCTATGGTTTATTGCCATCAGATGACCCCCAGGGTTCCGGTGCGCCGAATACGATGACACCATTGATAACAAGCAAGATGCTCCAAATGACACTTACAAGGAACACAGCGCTTGAAAGCGCTTGGTAGCAGGATTGGAAATTCTGTAATGTATCATGCTTGCAAAATAAGTACACTTGTATGGGCTCGAACTTCCGAGCTTTTCACTTTGTTGACGAACGGTTCCAGGATGACTGGTGGAACGACATGCATGTTTCCTAAAGTTTTTAATAACAAAAGCATTGAACCATTCCTCACCAGCTTAGCAGCCAATTTTGAAATATCATTGGCTATATAAATTGAAAAGCTTAGGCGTATTTATGCTTAGCAGAGGCGCGTCCAATGTAGGTAAGAAATGGAGTAAAAGTTGTATTGGCGAAGCTCTACAATTCGTCATACTGAGGAACTATCGATCTGCATAAACGTTTATGGGAGATTCGATGTCCTGAATTATTTAGAAAGTATGCTTTGGTCAAAAGCATACTTGTGGTCAACGGCTCCAAGTGATTTTTGGGGAGATGATTGGAAAGGGACTAAGGAAAATTATTGGCTTCCTTCTGATTACTTCAGTTGCCTTGAAAAATTTCTCAACAACTTTATGGTACCTATTATAAGCCTACTGTGGACATATTTTGAAAGGTTATTACCTACATCCATACCAAAGGCGGATTCAGAGTGTGTGTGAGCTGGGGGATGGGTCTGATTTTGCAGGTGCATATAGATAGTGAAGTTTAGTTTATCTACTAAAAAACTACTAACCGAGTTAAGTCTGGCAGCAGCCTGTCCAGCACCGTGAGTGGAGAATACCGTGATTGCTCCAGCCAATCCACGGAAGATCCGCCGGCTCCTACTCTTCCAGGGGTTCCCGGAGAACCTAGAATACAGGTGCCAGAGGAATGCTTTTGAGTGGAACGTTTTGTTTTGATCTTCATTTTATAACTTGGCTATTTCGGTCTGCGATTACATCGAACTGTCAGGACAATCCCTATTCTTGGTGTCCCCGAGTCCGCCCATGGTGAAATTGAAGTGGTCTTCTAGTTGAAATTGAAGTGGTCTGTATGCATCATGAGACTTTCGATAACATCGATAACTTCGATATTTACCACCATTATGTGCACCAAATTATCTCCCTTTTCGATTCGTTGTTTCCACAACAAATAGCGAAAGCACGCTATTCGCATGTCAAGCGCCTCTGTTGTCATTATTTTTCCTCAAAACAACATTAAGTTCAAAATTGGAGGTATCATGTGTGGAGAAACATCCTTCAGTAACATGCGAAGTGCATGTTATTGGAGGTGTCATGTGTGAAGAAACATCCTTCAATAACATGCGAAGTGCAATTATGAAACTTGATTGTTTTCACGTGAGCAGAAAGGTAATTTCATTGGCTATATAATGAAGCAATATGTGACGAAACCGGTTGCGGAATTTAGAACCCGTGGTGTTTGGAAAATATCCACAAATTCATGAGTTGCATTTCGTGGGGGAAGCTCCTGTATCCGCCTGTGCCAAAATTGTCGTTATTTTATGTTGGAAAATTGCATATCACGTCACAAGAAATGGATTACCATCTTCCGCGATAACATCGGTCGGTTAGTGTTAGGTTTGTCACTGGGTGAGAGCGCACTACGTGCCCCCTCTGGAAGTACTTTGCCGCCAAGCGGAGCCATCCCGCGCCAGAGTTAAGCTAGAATATTCATTAGTTGTTGTCAATCACTCAAAAATGTTACAAAACTGATGCATGGACAACGTTTTCAATCCTGCAACGCTTTTATACCAGCTAATTTGTTCGCCTATAGCCACCTTCGCTGCTTCATATAATAGCTCACTGGCAATATCACTATGACTCACCCACCAATTGCGCACAAAGCGCATAACCTTCACAGTCATTTAGTGGGTGGATAGTGATAGGGCATATATTTTCCAGGCCGAATGGTTTGTGCAAATTGTTGGATAGGTCGCATAGTTAATTAATTCGACATGTTGCAAACACTTGAAAAACCTCACATTGCTTACTCATACCTATGAATTCAACCACTGGCGGATCTAGCCCACCGGTTGGGGGGGGGGGACATCTTTCGGTTTTCGGCGTCGCCCCCCCCCCAATGGAGTACCTAGGAATTGCATCAGGGAGGGGTGGGACGGATTTGGATGGTGCCATTCTCCCACTATTTTTGGTTAAAAGCACCGGATATCGCACTATTTGGTTAAAAGCACTATTTGGCAAAGGGGCCCATTTTTATAATAATAATTCATGACAACATAATTTCCTGTGTAGGGGCCCCAGCCTACCTCCACTGTTTCTAAGTTACCGGATTTTTGCTTTTGTTTACCATAACGTTCACGTTCACGTTCAACGTCTTGTACCATGTCAACGTTCGTGCACGTGTACTCACGGGCGGATCAGATTTTGTCAACTCTTGCTGTAAGCAGAACTTGAGAAGCATGGAACCCTCGATGTGTGTCAGGATCTACCATGCTACAATATTGGCTTCCAAACAATTATACAAAATACCTTTAAAATTTGAGATTCTTTCATACAGACTATTTAATCTCGGCAAAGGTTACTGCATTTTAATTTAATTTACTTCTGTTGGTTTCGGGGGGGGGGGACACTATGCCCCCACCCCTTTTAAGGGCTTCGTGGGCCATGGCCAGAATGGCCCCTCCCTGGATACGCCAGTTATTTCAAACTGCGGACAAGCCCCAGAAGTGATTTTATTTCAAGAAACATCGGAGAATAGAAGAACTAATGTTGCATTGCAATCCGGTGCAGAATTATAATAACTAATACCAAACGCTTCACGAGTTTATCGGTACTCGGTCAATCTCACATTTGATAAGCCAATAAGCACATAATGTCAAATATTTAACCCCATTTTCGAAAAACTAATCAGGTTTCATGCATGCAATATGATGTCATTGCAACAAAACAGTTCATGATTTCTTTGCAAATACCCCATGGTGGAACTGCTTCAGCTGTACTTGTAGTCTCTCTGTAGTGTTGGTAATCAAGGAGGGTGATCTTTGTGCACAAAGCAATTGCTCCGGAGTGCATTCACTATTGTTCGTGAAATGTTGCATATATGATGCACCTTGGCGGACTGAGTTGAAATATTACGTCATCATGCATGGCACGGTCCGATTCCCCTTACTTTGCTGTATGCGAATACACACGGCGGTCTTTAAACGTCATTCTACCGATAACGAGAATGGGCTTTTAAGCTTAAGTAAGAAGTCCCTGATGTTTTCCTGATGTTATTTGGTCTTTAGGGTGCTTCGATCCTTCTAACTCCATTTTCTTCCCTGTCATATGAGGACAAATTACGTGTTATCAAGGAACAACCAAGAAGGCTAGCGATGCCTTTTGGAGCGCAGATGAGTGCCATGTTTTTTTCAAGGCACTTCCCTACTTTTCGACTTCGGAATATCTGCATTCATGTTTGCATAGCATTTCATAACATGTCATTTAACTACATCTACAAATGGAATTGAAATGCCATGGAGTTGTTCGACATGCTTGCCGACTTCATGGGTGTCGGGAAAACTGCTTGCAAAAAGTTAACATCGCGAATTTAGCCTTTATTGTGTGAATAAATTGCTTTATCTCTCCCCCAGTGTGATAGTGGCCATATGTGCAACCGAAATTTCGCGAAAAAAGTGGTACTAAGCTCCGAAAGTGTTTTTTTTTCTGGGGAACAATTTTCAAATTTTGGGAACCGAAAAATATAGTGGCCGAAATCCGAAGTTGTTTTCTTGGGAGGTGGGTGCAGTGGTGACTCTGCCTCACCCCATTCCGGTACCTCGGACCGCCCCTGGGGCTCACTATAAAGCCTGGTAAGAATTTCCGGATTTAAATCCGAAGCTAAGAAAGTGGGGCAGCGTCAAATTAACGGTTTTTCGTTAGGTGTGTGATGTCAAAGCGAATGCAGTAGGATGTTGAGATATGCCATGGAAGCGATGTCGTTTAAGATACTTTTTTTCAAATGCAATTTTCAGCCAATGGTGTACTTACAGGTGTACATTCTCCATTTGTTTTCATTGATGCCTAATTTGTGGATATATGTAGTAACGATAACGAAACAAAATATATTCCCACACTATGAAGTAGCGTTGCATAACAACAAATCATAGATTATCCCTTTACCTGAAATCTCTATGCAACTTACGAAATGTTCGTACATCACGATTCGTAATGTTGATGATAAACATCACACTTCTAAACAGCATACGGTTGGAAATCAGGCATGAAGACTTCATAAACACAATTCAAGGAGCACTATATCGGTACTTCTTTGGGAAGGATATCGAATTAGCGTTCAAGAAGTGGTATGTTCCACCATATTGCACGAATAGTGTATCATTGATGTGGGGTCATCAGAGTGTTTATTCAGTATCTCGTTACTGTTAAGAAAAACAATCCATTATTGAACAAACTGTCTTAATGTATTCACAGTGTCCTGAAATTGACTTTGTGGAGGTGGGAGGAGGCGAAGTAAAAAAAGGCTAGCTAGCTGATGTAAGCAAAAAAAAAGTGCAGGAGTATATGGTTAATGCCTATTGATAAGTTATTTTCAATGACCTTTGTTAACTGTTTGATGGTGGTGATGTCATTAGTGTATCTGCTGCATTTACCAGTTGCCAGTGCTGCTGCCACAATCCATAGGACTTTTAAAGACCCAAGTGCTGCTTATAACCTATAATAAAAACCAAGAGTGGCACTTATGATGTGAAAATATTTGTCATTAAGTGTTAGTATCCACCCAAATTCCAAAATTTCAGGACATTGTGTATTCAGGTAGGTTGTTTCAAGTTTCTTTTATGAATGGAATGAAATGCCGCTTTCCGACATTTATTAAATTTGTTGGTATGACCTGTGCCTTAAGATTCGGTACTACCTAATTGGTATTGTGCTCCCTTGTGTCGGGATATCCCACATAAATTGGGTTTTTCCATTCCTTGGACTTTTTGGAGGGGAGGGGAGTGGATTACGCCAGAAAAATTCCATTTTCAACTACTCTTTATCTCGCAGTCCATCCTGACACAAAGTTATCTATGTTTGGCAGTTACCTCAATATGACAAGTGATGCACATTTTATCTAAATATCTTACACATTTCCCGTTGTCCTGAGCACTGACGACTGTGGTTTCACCATCACTAAGTTGGTGGTGTTGCGCGGCAGCTCTGAACTGCTTCTCGGGCGGCCATGTCGACAGACTTCCTCAGCTCCGAGCTGGACACCCTCAGTGATGTCATCGGCCTGACGCCCTCAGATCCGCTCAACACGTTTGCAGGCAAGTCGCTGTTCAACAGTTGTGGCGCCAGTCATGGTAACGGTAGTTGGTGAAGATTAGTGGTCTTTGTAGTGCATTGAGGGAATTGGTGAGCATCTTAAATTTGACGAGTACAATTTTATATCATTTAATGGATTTCATCACCATGATGGACAATCTACTAAAGGATATTTTAGATTAGTTACCACTGATATATGAAAGGCAGTGTGGGCTTGGGATCATTGTCGTTCTGTGCACCATTCACACTAGCTGTAATTTCAGAGATGTGGTACCAAGTGTTCCTGTGGGCCCTTTTCTCCTCGATGTTCATCCACATCATTGCTGCAACAATCGCGTTCTTCACTCTGAGAAAACACAAAATCGGAAAGTAAGTCCCGATGCTCCCATCCACTGTGATGTTGGCACTGGTGAAGAAATGTGGTATCAAAGTATTCCTTTGCATATTTCCGTTCTCAATGTTCATCCACATTATCGCTGAAGCAACTGCGTTCTTCACTGAGGAAACAAGATGGGAAAATACATTGGGGGGCCATGGCCCACCCACTTTTCAAAGTGTGAGGGGGGGGGGGGCAACAATGGTAGCTGGCCCACTCACTTTTCAGCCATTTAAACTTCCAGAAAAGCAGCATGCACACCTTTTAATATGTGAAGAAGAAAAACTCCCTGCAATCTATAACTAAGTAAAATCTGCAAATACCACATCGTAGCACTTAGTTTATTAAAGTCATGCACACTTGGACGTGACCTTACAACAATGCAACTAATTCAGGAATTGATGTAATGCAACAGATGTATGAATATTCACACCTTATATTATGTTCTGAAAAGACTATAAAGCAGATAATGTGCCAGCCAGTACCAACATGCATTCATACTAGAGTTTCACTGTGGTTCTTTGACTGTTAACATACTGAACATCAATTTCATTAATATTGCCTACAGCATTAAATTATACAGGCTGAAGGCAGTAACGTAGCACAATCAATGTAAGACACACAATTCTTGATATTACATGATGTATTATACATGGATCTGGTCCTAGCTGCCATACACTTCAACATTTATATGCATTTTGATTATTGAACAATACAAATTACCGCCAGATACATCATTGTGTGACTGTAGTATGGGATAGAACGTAAAAGTTTCCACATTTCAATGGATTTTCACAGTTGGGCACAGCACACATGTATGATGTATCCAACCGTTTCAGTGAGATGTCTGGGTATTCTCGGTGCTGGCATCAAACATATAAAAATACTTATTTCCTTCATTTATTATGGTAGCGTAGACACAATAATGAAGTCCACACCCTATGATATCAACTTCAAGTGCGAGAACGCCTCTCAGAACTCAGAATCCCGGAGAGGATTAGGCGCACGTGATGCGACCTGACAAGGTCACATGAGGAGTGATATGAAGGGTGATGTGACCAGTGACGAGTGATGTTTGTCATGTGACCTGAGAAGGCACATGACGAGCATGGCAACTGACCCGAGTGGATCTTCAGCTGGGTAACTGCGTAGTGGCATTGACAGTACGTTAAACATTGAATTCAAATAATGTCGTTCAACAGAAATAGTTTCGGTCAGATGGTGGATTCGTGGTATATGTAACCATCTAACGGAGGCTTCTATCGAGGCTTTTCATCGTCCAGTGATGTGTACGTCCAGGCTGAGATTTAAGAACGCCGAAGATAATGGGATGAATTTAGGCCAATTACAGGGTGTATACTTCTGAACACTATTTGTGGTGCAAGCAGTTAAATGGGCATATGAAAGTCGATTTTGTGCGATGTACTCAATAAACGTCAATGTTAAGCTATAAAATCATTGGGGAATGCGCAGTGGCATACCCAAGGGGGCATTGAAGCAGTCCCCCCTGAGAGGTTGTCGGCCCCCAATAATCGCGCCGGGGTTCGGAAAAATAGCGCCAGACTCCCTAAAAAAAACCTGCTGGTGGCTCCAACAATGGGTTCGGAGCCCACAAAAATAATATCGGGGCCCCAAAAAGCAGGGTACCCAGAAAATCGCGCTGGGGTCCCACAACATTCCACCACAATGCCCCTGATAATCACATTGGGCTTCAAACATCACATTGGGCTTCAAAAATCCTTCCAGGACCCTACAAGGACGCCGATGGCTTCAAAATGTGGGACGGGCCCCTGAAATTACCGACGGGGCCCCAAAACGTCGTCCCGGGTCCCCGATAAGTCGCACCAGGGCCCCAGAAAATCACGTAAAGGCCGGGCCGGGCCCCTGGAAATAACGCTGGGAGCCAAAAAGTCGCGCCGGGCCCCCGAAAATGACCCCAAACAGACTGGCCGGGCCCTCAAAACCTCGCTCTGTCCCGAAAGGTTGGGACGGGGACCCTGATAATCGTGCTGGGTTCCCAAAAAAGTCTGACCGGGGCCGCTCAAAATCACACTGGGAGCACAAAAAAGGCGTGCCGTGGTCCTTGAAAATAACGATGAGGCCACAAAAAGACGGGCTGGGACCCTGAAAATCACGTTGGGGTCCTCAAAGGTTCGCTTCTGGGCCAAGAAAATCACGCTGGAGCCGAAAAAGTCTTGCCGGGGTTCTTGAAAAACAACGGGGACCCGAAAAGGTTTGGTGGGGCCCCAAAAATCACGCTGAGCCTGAAGGTATCAAAAAGTCACGCCCGGGCCCCTCAAGATCACGCTAGGGGCTCGACAGGCTGCACTGGTGCCCCAAAAATCCCATCAGGAACACCCAATAAATGAAGCTGGCGCAACAAAAAAAACAGCCCGAACATGGAAAATCACTCTGGGGTCCCAGCAATCGCTTCAAAAGAAACAAAGACGTGTTGGGTCCCCAAAGACGTGCTGAGGCCACTAAAACTCGCGAAAGGGATTCCAACAAATGTCGACAGGGTGAAAAAAAAAAAAATCGCCCATATACCCAAAAACGTATCGCCGCTGACCTTAGAAATCACACTAGGGGCCCAAAAAGTCACACCGGAGCCCCACAGATCGCAGCTGGCTTTCCAAAACTCAATTTCTACCCGGAATGTTACTCTGCGGCCACACAAATTGCATCAAAGACCCCAAAAAGGCGTCGAGCCTCGGAAAGAAGCGCGTTGGAGCACCGATAAAAATGCATCGGGAGCTCGAAGAATCGTACCGGGTCCCACAAATATCGCGCAGGAGGCTTACACAAACAGAAGTCGACCCCAAGAAACCAAAGGGGGTTTATCGAGTCGATCCGAGCACCGGAAAATTCAGAACAGGTCCCGAAAGAAAGTTTTCCTGAGGGCCTTTCTACTCGGAAGGGTGCCATCGGCTAAAAAAAACTCGTTGAGCAGCCACAGTGGCATACTAAAGAGGAACCCCTCCCCTCCATCCTGAAGAGTTGGGCTCCGAAGAATCCAAGAATCGCTCCGGGGTCCCCAAAAATGGTTATCGGGCCGCATAAATTCGGCTCTTGGCACCCAGAATTAGCGGTTTTAAATAAATGCAGTGGGCACCAAAAAAACTTGCACCGGGCCCGAAACTTTGCGCCGGGAACGCCAACATCACGCTGGGGCCCAAATAAGTACAACGCACCCCGCGAACTAGCGCCAAGCCCCCAAATATCGCGCCTGGAGCCAAACATCCCTATCTGTAGGCCCAAAAATTGTGGTCGGGTCATAAAAAAATCCCCTCGGGGTCCTAAAAATTGTCGATGGCCCCAAATAAGCACCGCGTGGCCACAAAATCGCATCGAAACCGGACAAGAATTAAGCCGGAGCGTTCCAAAATAAAGATATTCCGAAAAATAAATGTCCGAGCAAGGAAAATCGCTCCTTAGCCCAAACATACCATCGGATGCCTTACGAAATCGAATACGGCACCGAAAAACGTACCGGAGCTAGACAAAAATCGCGGTGGGACAGAATAGAAAATGTCCCCGGGGGCCCGAAATCAGGGCGTGGCTCGAACTTTACATAATTCAGAAGTCACCAAAAATTGCGTCGAGCCCAGAAAACTGCGTCGGATACCCCTGAACCACGCCCCTGGGTCCGAAAAGTCGCGATAGGACCTCGAGAAATTATACCGGAGCCCCCAGTATCGTGCTGCGGTTCCACAAATGTGAGCGAGGAAGCCCAAATAAACAGCGGGACCATAAGACCACAACTGGAGGACGAAAATGTATCGGGGTCTCCAAAGTGACGAAAATGTATCGGGCTCTATTCGGATATTTTCGTTTAAGTATCATGTTTTCTTTTCTTTCTTCTTTCTTCATACTTGGTTCGTCTTTTCTCCTTAGTGTAGTAATAGTTTAGGAGATGCAGGTGCGAGATTATGGATTTTATATTATTTCCCCATTAACATATATAGCACAGTTTTTTTTTCTGGAGTCCTCCAAGACGTTACAAGCGTTGCTAATTGTCTGGGAGGGCTTCAGAAACATCTTTTACTAATATCTGGTGGCGGGATCTGTCCAGCAAGAAGCAGGAGTGGTGTGACCTACCTTGACTTGCTTACCATGACCTACTTCTCATCCCTGGAATTTAACGTAATTAGGTCGCACGGGTATGGAAGGGCTCTCCTGTCTACCTATTAATGGGTAGGGGAATTTAAAAAAAAACGTACCGAGTCTGGCAAGATGCGGCAGGGCCTCAAAACATGCGTTGCACCTCGAAATAAACACACCGGGAGTTTGAAAAAGCAAAACATAACGGGGCCCTCAAAGCACACCGGGGCCTTGAGACAACATGGGGGCCTCAAAAACAGGCTGACGACTGCTGCTGGAGACACGGTCCAAGGTAAGGAACACAAACACCGGTATTAAATAAACATTTCGGGGTATGCGAAAACGCGCCGATACATAAACAATATCGTCGATGCACAAAAAAAAACTCTAAGAAAGGAGCCGGGTCGCAACAATGTGCTGGGTCCCGTCCAAAAATTGGCTGGAGCCCTAAAACACATCCGTAGACAAAGAGAAACGGAGAGGTCCAAAAAAGAACATCTAACTAGAGCCTCAGTTCGGTAGCCAATTTGGGAGCGTATTTAACCAAAGGGATGAAGTGAATAAAAACTCAGCGGTTATCCGGATTTCTTAGCCACCAGAAAACGTGAGAAGAAGAGAACTAATCATCGAATTGAATTCAGGACAGGGCCTTGTGTCTCTTAGATCTGAACACGTTATGACTTTATGAGGTGCCGTGTGTTGTCACCTGTCAGCTATTTTGCACCGAATTGTTGGTCCCCAAAATAAGCGGTTACATTCCGTTTCAGGCGGGTGCCACATGATGTAGTTATAGCATTTCGTTGCAAGTGGCGGATATTCTAAGATGCATGATGTGTACTACAGGGATGATAGAGTTGACTGATCACCTATGTGTTGGAGTTAAGCCCTGAAGATGAACACCATACCATGCATTTTTATTTATTGCGTTTTTCTTTGCCCCAGTCTGTTAGCCTGCCAATCTTGGTCTGTCACACACCGGACCAAAGAATTTTCGACCAGCGATCACCCGCCTTCCCCATTTCTCGTCCTCTCCAGCATCAATCATGAGACTTCTTTTGCCATGGGGCAGCAAGTAAGATACGTTCTTGCTTATTCTTTCTCCTGACCAACATCAGCGAACATTTACAAGGGGGACATCTTAGTGACATAAAGTACTAATTCGTGGAAACTAGAGCACACCACATATCCATTAGTGAGGCTGTTATGAGCTTGCACTCCCCACACACACGCACATAGCGGAAGTTGAAGAAATTTTATTTCAACGGTAATAGGTAGTAGTGGTTTCTCTTGCACCAGGAAGATAAACCTATTATTGAATTCACCAGTCTTGAAGAGTTACATGTTCAGCGAGAAGTGTTAATTTGAAAGTACTTATGCTGTGATGATAGTTTTTTTTTCAGTACCACATGTTGCTGGTAGCCATAGGCGCGCCCAGGGGCCTGCCCCCCCCCTAGTGGTGAAAGTTGCGTGCTCACTATTAAAATTATCGAGTTATCTATCCAAAAGTGCTCAACCATGGTACTTTGCTAAATTCCTGGGTGCGCCTCTGCTGTTGACCCTGGCCCACCCACTTTTTGAGACGTTCCTACGCCTATGCCTTTTAGGGTCTTCAGGGGAAGGGGCAGACTCATTGACGATAGCAGGATAACAGGAATGAGCAGCGTTCTGGGTAGCAGTGTCGCCGCTGGCGTGCGGCGCACCCTCTGTGCTTTTTCGGAACATCCACAACAGGCTAAAATCAATCAAAAGCGCCATAGCCGTGCCATGCCTTCGGGGTGGGCGAAAATGTGTTTTTTTCTCAGAAAAATAACAATTGATGCTGTATGTATTTTTTTCAGAATGTCAAAATAAAGTTGCTTCAACACAAGGACTTTTCCATTTTTTTCCGTAGGGTGGCGCTTCCTTCGGCCCGTACGAGCCTGGTGGCTTGTCAAATCCCCGCCCCCCCCCAAAAAAAAAAATACGCCGGCTGGATCTTACCTGGCTTTCATCATACCTGACATGGAAAAGACAGGTTCTGGAGCCCTTCCGTGGGCTGGTGCCTGACTTTAACGTTAACATTTTCATCAGAGTAGTTAGTGCCACCTTTGGTGTTGGTAGTTCCTCAGACTGGTGCTGCCATTGACTCTGATATGTGCCTCAGGCTGGTGCTGCCATTGATGCTGGTGTGTGCCTCAGGCTGGTGCTGGCATTGACGCTGGTGTGTGCCTCAGGCTGGTGCCGCCACTGATGCTGGTGTGTGCCTCAGACTGGTGCCGGCCCTGATACAGGTGTGTTCCTCAGGCTGGTGCCGCCGCTGATGCTGGTGATCGGTGTGTCGGGGCCGCTGACGGCCGGCGTGGTCACCAGCGCTACGATCGCGTTCGTGTACCGCGCGTCCGCCTTCAGCATGCCGCCGTTCTACGCGCTGCTGTGGGGCGTCGGCCAGACAATGGGCGGCGTGTGTCTGTCATTCAGCCGGATACTGGCCACGCTGTAGGGCAGCGGACCAGCCGGCGGAGCTGTCCTAACCAGACAATGGGCGGCGTGTGTCTGTCATTCAGCCGGATACTGGCCACGCTGTAGGGCAGCGGACCAACCGGCGGAGCTGTCCTAACCAGACAATGGGCGGCGTGTGTCTGCCATTCAGTCGGATACTGGCCACGCTGTAGGGCAGCGGACCAGCCGGCCGAACTCGACACCAGTGTGCTGTCCACATGAGCAGCATAGTCGTCAACGTGACCACGTGGCGTATCGTCACCGTGGTTGTACGAGGAATGTGGTCACTCGGAGATGTTCGATGCAGGAGTAAATGATGTCACGCGAGCGGAGCACGATGACGGGCAATCGCCAGCTGGCTGCCGCTTATGCTGGTGGCAGACTGTGATATGCAATGGGGACGATGAGTTGTCATAAGAAGTGCTGGGGCGGAAGCTATTGGAATATTGGTCATTTTGATATTATTTAACTCGATGTTATTTTTATGTTAGGCATTTATGTCATGAACATTATGTAGAAAGTATTCCTTGAAATTGTCTATTGTTATGATGGCTGTTCTTTCTGTGCATATCATGTCATACTTAGGAATACAGATGTTCTAAAGGTATCCTAAACTCTCTTATGACTTGAAATCTGCATTCACCCATGAGTCGTACATTGTTGTTTGTGCACTGTGGATTGTATTTTAAACTTGCTGCACTACCTTTCATACTGATGTACCGCATGTTGTTCATCCAATGAAGTCACACGAATCACGAGCTATAATCACCTGTCGCTACTCTTCGCCCGCGACCAATCGGCGTGAGAGATTGGCGACGCTACATGACTCAACGGTCGACGTGTCGTAAAACCAATAACCAACCAACCACGAGCTATAATCTAGGCACCGGACTTAACTATTGTCAATGTAGATATTTTCCGAGGTTTTGACGGATGAAGACAATATCACAGGGACATTGGACATATTGTTTTGCCGTAGAAGACATACATTAATACTTTTGAAATAAAACGAGTTAATTCTCAGACGGAGTTTTGACCCTTCGTGGGTGGGTAAATTTGGGGGGGGGGCAGGGTGGGCTCACAAGTATCCCAGCTCACACGTACCCAGTTTCATAAGCAGGGGTGTCGATTTTTTTTAAAACATTGGGGGGGGGCGAAGTGCCAACGCACTAGACCCTCCCCCCTCCCCAACCAACCAAAAAGTCATCGGATTTCGCCCACTATATTTTCAGATCTCAGAAATTCTGATTTTGTATTCGACGATGTGCATGTTTATGTTTATTCAGCATCCTCACCAACGGGGAAAATCGTCCAATACCTGGTGAAGTCACATAATTAAAATAGCAGTGCACAGTACATGTCAACATAACAACTCTGAGTAATAGCATGCGACTGCAGTGCCATATAGTGGGCTCGGATCTATCGTCACCGTCACCGTTACCCTCCTCCTCAGTCCACACCAACAAACGCACACCGGCTTAAATAAAAAAAATACTTCGGCGATCAAATGCAGGCTAAAACACGCCGGCCTTGATGGAGCATCAGAGCACAGCAGACCTGAACTGTGATGACGATGGGTGAAAGTATTTCCTTGGTGCCTAACATTAGGGAGGGGCATTTTCCCTTTAGTACGCCACTGCGGCTGCTCAACGTTTTTTTTCGCAGGTTGCACGATCGAGAGTAGAAAGGCCCTTCGGATAATTTTCTTTCGGGACCCATTCAGAATTTTCCGGTGCTCTGATCGATTCGATGGAGTCTCCTTGTGGTTTTTGTGGTGAAGTCTATTTTTTGTAAGCCCCCTGCAGGCTATTTTTGGACCCCGGTACGATTCTTCGGGCTCTCGGTGCGTTGTTTTTTTTTCGGTGCCCCAACAGGTTTCTTTTCCGGCGTCCGACGACTTCTTATTTTGTGGGTCCTTGACGCAATTTTTGTGTTCGCAGGGTGACATTCCGGGTACATATTGGTTCTTTGGAAGCCAGCTGCAACTTGTGGGGCTCCGGCGCGACGTTTTGGCCCCAGTGAGATTTTCAAGAGAAGAGGCGTGAAATTTGTTTTGGTCTAAGTGCGATTTTTTGGGGGCCAGTGGTCACTTGTTGGGATCCCTTGCGCGAGTTTTGGTGGCTACGACACGTTCTTTTGGGGGCCCAACAAGTTTTGTGGGCTTTTGGAGCCATTGTTGAGATCCCAGACTGATTTTCCGTGTCCGGACTGTTTTTAATTTCCCCGGCTCCATTTCTTGGGTGATTTCAACGAGACTTATAGAGCTCCGGTGGGACCTGTCATGCCTCTAGCGTGATTTCCAGGGCCTGGGTGACAATTCTTAGTACCCCCAGTCTCAGCGTCATTTTCAGGCGGTCCCGGCCCGACCGTTTGTGGCCCCCGTCGTGATTTTCTTGAACCCCGGCACGACTTTTTTTGCGGCCGCAGCGTGATTTTCAGGGGCTCAGGTGCAAACGTTTGAGGCCCCAGCGTCATTATCAGGGGCCCCTGCGCTACTTTTGGGGGCCTCCAATGTGATTTGTCTGCGCCCCGGTGCGATTTTTGGTGGACCGAGTGGGATTTTTAGGGAACATTGCGCATTTTTTCCTGAGCTCGGGGAATTTTTGGGGACCCACAACCTGTCAGGAGGGAGGGGGGGGAAGGCAACTGCCCACAATGCCCCTCCCCCATTCGGAAATCCAAGAATAGTTCATCTGTTTCATCGCTCACATGTGATTTTAACTCCCCAGTTATCCGGACAGTTTGAGGAAAGTCAAACATCTGCTACATGGATCAGCAAGGATGGATTAAAAGGCAACAGGGATACCATGGAATTCAGATCACAGTAATTATGCTGGAATGCATACCTTCTTCCACAGACTGCTTTTGGAGATGGATGCGCTCCTGAAGTTTGGTCAGGGTTGGAGTTGGAGGTGGATGGAGCAACACTGTGAAGGACATAACATATGGTTCAAGAGACTTCTGTTTACATTAACAATACAGGGGATGAAGTAACATGTTCATTAATTGACTTCTATGGTGTCCTGAGTAAGTAGGACAATCGAGATGGGTTTCTGTTATATGCATTGTAGAAGCAATGTTATGATGTAGCTTTTATATCCCAGTGGGAATGGTATGGATTCACTCACAAGTGAATTTGCAAACATACTAATATATCAGTTAACAACAATGCAGGGAGCTATATGATCAACATGGTCGAAGTGCCCTAAAGCCCAAATAACTAAGTAACAATGCAGGGAATCTGCTGCATAACATTTTGCCAATAAATTAGTCATGATATATGGCATCATACTTCCCGTGATATTTAGAATAGTGAGCTATATTTGGTGTACAAACATCAGTACTTTATAAATGTTAATTAAACGTTACACACATCAGTTCCTCACAAGTGTCAGCAATACATTTCCTTCATGCGCTTTAAACATGATTCAAGAAAGCACTGTCATCGATTTTAAACTTGCAAAAAGAGTGGGCCGCCTGGCATTTTGAGTGCTATTTGAGTGAATTTGCTGTCTTGTTAGTGAACTGACCACTTATTGAGAAATAAGTACTTTGCCTTTGCCTGCTTCTATCATAAATATTTGTCATTTTCCAATACATCAGAAATCATCAGAATAACTTCTTGTCCACAAACCGGTGTATGCATTTCTATGAATTTATCATATTTATTAACACAAATGATGTAGATCTGATCTGCAAATTTATAACTCAGAAAATATCATCAGCACAGTGTTCCATTCCTGAAAATATAGTATTTTCAACATGTTGTTGTTCTTTGTGAAGGAATAAGTGCAATGCTCTCATGCAGTCAGTGGCGTCGCCACGAAATTCTTCCAGGGGGTAATGTTGGAAGGGGGCCTCCTGCTCCCTGAAAGGGGGCCTCCTATTTTTTTAGGCTCTTAGCATGGGTCAAGAATGGGAAACATGATTTCATATTGATCTTGTTTGTTCTTGGCATGGTGCATCATTTACGCAAAACGCAATAGCAATAATCATATTTTTCGCTGAGAACTGAGCTATGCCCTGGCATAAATAAGTAAATGTGGATAAATACCTAAGTGCCAAAGCAAACCAATGTCTTAATGCTTTCTCGACCAGAAGAATCTTCCCGTTGGCCTCTAGATTCCAGCGAGCTGGCGGGGCTGGTGCTGAACATATCTTAAAGAGATCTCCCATTGATCAACCCACTTCTATGTCCACGAAGTCTAACTGAATATAGCTAGATTCACCACTACTGTTATTCATTCCCACTAGCTTGATGTTATAAGTAAGCTTAAACGATCATTTCTCAGTCCTAGGACGATAATTTCGGGAAGGTGACGAGGAGAAGTGGATTGAATTGGATTTCTTATCGCCATCTTAGGGATTTATTTATTTGTTATAGCATTTGGTGCTGGCTGTAAGACACCTGGCACACAGGCTAACAAAATAAATCATCAGCGAATAAATTCACGGCAAGAACAAGCATTGAACAACAGTGCATAAATGACAATGCAACAATGGCAATGCAGAAATATTGCAAAACTTTCAAATTCCACGCCGTCACGCCCTTGGTTTTCGCTGTGCTGCACCGTTTTGTAAATGACGTTGAGAAGGTATTGAAACTGGGAAGCTCTAATCATGCAGGGTCTTAGGGTTTTGTTGCTTTTTTGTGCACGGATTATTTTATTTTAGGTGTCGTCTATTTTTTTGCGCTTTCAAAGATCCCGATGTGTTTATTTAGTGCTTGGTCTTTTTTGTTCGTTTTGGGACCATGCTGCTTTTTGCGGTCCCAGCCTCTTTTTCAGTCCCTTGTGCAGTCGCATGGCCCCTGTGTGCCTTGAGAGCTTCCGGTCAATTTTTTTTGTAAAGCTCCCGGTATGTTTATTTAAAGCTGCAACGCATGTTTTAAGGCCCTGTCGCTTTTTGCGAGACTGCGCTTTGGAGGGCCAGTTGCACTTTCGGCCCCCGTTGTGCTCTTAGGGTCCCGCTGTGTTTATTTTGGGCTTCTGACGTACATTTGTGGGGCCCGAGTGCAATTTTGGGTCTTCGGTGGGATTTGTCTGGGTCCCAGCTCGACTTATCGCGCCCAGGCGCGTGGTTCCGGGGACCCAACGCTAGTTTCCTGGTCTCAATGCGATTTTGTGGATCTCTTCTGAATTTTCTTTCAAATCCGAATCCTGGCATGATTTTTCGAGCCCCTGGCGCCATGATTTTGTATCTCACCTCGATTTTTTTCGAGCTCCGGTATTTTCGTATCGACCGTACGCGATTTGTGAAGGCATCTAATGATCTGTTCGGTGCTCCAGAGCCATTTTCCTGATCCGGACAGTTATTTTTTGGTAAACCCTCTTTATTTTGGGAGGCTCTGGCTTGATTTTTTTGGGGGATACCGATTCGATTTTTGGAGTCACACTGTGCTCATGTGGGGCACTAGAGGCCAATTTTTGGGAGCCCCGACGTGAATGCTTGATGCCCAGACCAAATTTTTGGGATTACCGATGGGAATTGTGGGTCCCGAACGCGATATTTGGGGAACCGGTTCGAATTTGCGGGGCGCGTTGTACTTAGCTGTGACCCCAACGCGATCCTAGCGATTCCTGTTGCAGATTTTCGGTCCCCGGAGCGAGTTTTCTGGGCCCGCCGTATTTATCGGGTCAGCCTCCTGCGCGAATTCTGGTGGACCGACGCGAATTTTTGTAGCCCCAGCGCGACTTTTTGGGGCCACGGCACGATTCTTGTGAGCTTATCCCTCTTAGGAGAGTGGGGACATTTGCCCCTCTGATATGCCACTGCGGCCACCGAAGGGTTTTCTTTCGGCCGATGGCAGCTTTCGGAGTGCAAAAGCCCTCCGGGTAATTTTTTCCGGACCTGTTCTTAATTTGCCGGTGCTGGAGTCGATTCGATCGAGCCTCGGGGTGAACTTTTTGGACATCGAGTTCTATCTTTTCAAAGGTCCTTCGTGATATTTTTGGGTCCTGGTACGATTCTTCGGTCTCCTTGTGCGATGTTTTTCTCTCGATGCCCTGACACGTTTTTTTCCGGTGCCCAACGGGTTTTTGGGGGACTGACCCGATTTTTGCGGCCGTAGAGTGACATTCTTGTTGATAATTTATTTGTTAGGGCAGCTGCAACTTTTGGGGCCTGGCGCGACCTTTTGAGCCACCAGTGTGATTTTCAAGGGCTGCGACGCGACTTTCTTGAGTCCATTGTAATCTTTTGTGACCCGACGTCATTTGCTTGGATCCCTGACGCGAGTTTTAGCGACCTCGACACTTTTTGGCCGTCCAACACGTTTTGGAGTCTTTCGGCGTCATTGTTAGGGTCCCAGAGTGATTATACATGTCCGGATTGTTTTTCGTCGCCCCGGCTTCATTTGTGTCCCAATGAGACTGTTAGGGATCGGTACCACCTGTCGTGCCCCTAGCGTGATTTTCATGGTCCGGGCGTTACTTTTTGGTACCCCCAGGCTCCGTGATTTTCAGGGGCCCGGCCGGCTCTTTTTGGGACCACGTCGTGATTTTCAAGTACCCCGGCACGACTCCTACAATTTCTTAGGGGCTTCTTGCAAATTATAGGCCTCCTCTCGTGTCTTAGGGGTCTCGTCCAATTTCCTGGAGCCTCTTTACCGGTTTTGGATGTCTTCTCGTGTCCTACCCTCCTCCATATTCAATGGCCCCCTCTCCCGTCTTGGAGGGCCTCCTTCTACATCCTGGGGACCCTTTAACACGGCATGGGCCACCTCTCATGTTCCAGGGGCATCCTCAGACAAATTAGGGGCCTCCTGCCACACCTCGTGGGCCTCCACCTTTGTCCTGGCAAAGCCTACCCGTCTTTGGGGCATCTTCAATTTTGGAAACCTCACCTCCTTCCATACCTGCTACCACTCACATCTTAAGGGCCTCCTCTCATTTCCTGGAAATTCCTTCCGGTCTTCGGGGCTTCATTCGCCCTAGAGACCTCCTATTCCGTCTTGATGGTCTACTCTCGAGTCCGGCAGGGGCCTCCTTTTTCTCTTCTAGAGACCTTTTTCAAATTAGGGGCCTCCTCTCACGTCTTCGGGGCCTCCTGCTCTGTGTTTTGATTCGATGTTTACCCATTTTAAGGGTGGCCTCTTATCTCCTGGTGTGCTCCTCTTCTCTCCTAGGTGCCTCTTCTTCGAAATTATAAGCAACCTTTCCTATCTCAGTTCCCTTGTCATTTCCTGGGGACCTTCTTACGCGTCTTGGAGCCTTCTTTCTCGCCTGGGAGTCATTCCTCTTATCTAATGGCCTTTCTGTCCAATTTTAGGGACCTCCTCGTTCACCATAAGGTCTCATTTCCAATCTTGTGTCGTCCTCTTCCGAATTAGGTGCCACATGCACGTTTCTCCAGCCACGTTTCTGGATCATCCTTTTCTATCTTGGTGAAACCTTACCCGTTTTGGGGCCTGTTTTTGCGTCTCCGAAACCTCATTTCATATCCACTGGCTTTCTCTTCCGTCTTAGGGCCTCCTCTCATTTGCTGGGGCCTCTTTTCCCGTATTTTGGCCTTCTTTGCAATCCCGGGGGTCTCCTTTGCAATCCTTGGGGCCTCCTTTGCAATCCCGGGGCATCCTTTGCAATCCTGGGGGCCTCCTTTGCAATCATGGGGTCCTCCTTTACAATCCTGGGGCCTCCTTTGCAATTTTTGTGGCCTCCGTGCCAATTTTCGGCACTCTTGATTTCTGGGACCTCATATTCTCTCGTAGGTGACCCCTTTTTCAAATTAGGGGGCCTCCTCTTACGTCTTGGAGGCCTCATCACCTGTGTTTGGAGCCTCATTATCCTCTTAGCAGGGCGCTTTGGTGTCATTGTCCCCAATCTTCTCTCCTATGGTCCTCCCCTTCCAAAATATGGGCCTCATCTGGCTGGTATCAATGGACTTTTCTCATTCCTGCGGAGACCTTACCCATCTTGGGGCTCCCTCTTGCGTCCGGAGAAATATCTCCTATCATTCCTCATTTTCTATTGTAGGGGCCTCCTCTTCCATCTTGGGGGCCTCGTTTTCCAAATTAAGAATATCCTGCCACCAATCGGAAGCCTTCTTGTCTAACCCGGGTGGTTTCCTGCCCGTCTCGGTGGCATCCTTTTCGTCCTGGGGCCTCCTCCCAATCTCTGTCCTACATCGCTTATTAGGACCTGATTACATTTCGCGGGAGCCTCGTTGCCGGCCTTGGGGCCTCCTTGACAGCATGACCTTCTGTCTCGTCAGCCTCCTTGCTTACCTTTTTTTCCCTGTGCATTTCTGGATAGGGGCCTTCTCAAATTTCAGGGGCACGGCGCCCCCCCCCCCTCCAGTCTCACGGCAGGAGGGTGTCTGCCCCCCCCTCCTGGTGGCGACGCCCCTGCATGCAGCATGCAGATGGAGGTTCATCACGTGCACCAGGTAGCACAAAAAGAGGTATTATTGCAGTCTAAGGTCACCTCAAGACAGGTTTTACACCCATTTTACCTCCACGAATCATTCAAAGGCGCTAGGTTTGGCCTAGTTGCGTTAGGCTAGGCTTTTGTTGTAAGTTAGTACATTTTCCGGAAACAAATTATGTAAAAACGGTTCTAGGTAGATTAGGTTATGTTAGACTTTTTAAGTTGAAAGTGTTTGAGAACTAATTTTTTTGTGGAAATCGGGCATTAAAAAATACTACTTTCTTGCATGGAAGGCTGGGCTAGGTTAGGTTAGGCTATGTTACATCTTCTTTCTTTTAGCTGAACATTATTTTTATCCTATATTACTCAAATCTAAGCCCCCTTTTGGGTGTTATTTTGCCTCACAATTGAAAAGTGTGCATCTGCAGAGGAAATGAGCGGTTACATCATGCTCAGCACATTAATAAACACTGCATTAAAAAATAAATTCAAAGAAATCAGAGAGTACCATGAGCTGAAAAATTACCCAAAAAGCCAGGTATTATCGCCGTTTAAGGTAACCACAAGAAAAGTTTTACACACATTTTACCTCCATGAAGCATACAAAGGGGTTAGGCTGGTCAGGTTAGGTTAGGCTTTTGTTGGAAGTTAGAAAACAAATAAATTGTTGGGAAATAATTTTTTGGGGATGATTTTCTACAAACAAAATAAAGAGTTCACGCTAGCTTAGGTTCGATTTTTAAAGTAGAAAATATGTGAGGAAAATGCCTCGAAAGTTTCAATTAAAAACAGTTAATTTCTTATATGGGATGTTAGACTATGTTAGGTAAGATTATCTTACATCTTGAACATTATTTTGATGCTATACTTCCTAACTCCACACCCTTTGTTTGGTGTTATTTTTACTCCCAATTGAAAAGCATGCATTTGGAGAGGAAAGGACACTAAATTTGTGCTTTTAGGTGTTTATTAATATTTTTAATTTAAATTTCCAATCCAATATTTATGAATGTCACTAAGCTGATGGCACCACTCATTTTCTGTGCAAATGCTTACTTTATATTGTCACTCTTGTAAATGATCCATGATCGAAAAGTTTTAGATCTAATATATCTAATTTGTATTAAAAGCACAGCATTTCTTGTCAATGTGGGCCAAAACTTTCGCCTTATTTTACTTTCAATCATGACAAGCAAGGAAATCGTCCATTTCTTCTCACAATTAAACAAATGCTTACTTTCCAGGTTGTCAGCAAAATAACATTAAAAAACTGGCTTTGAGTTAGGTAACATAGCAATTGAAAGAAATACATTAAAAATGCAACATAACCTAACCTAACCTAGCCTAACCTGACTTTGGAGAAAACAAGTATAAAAACAAAATTGGAAAAATATCAAGCAATTTATTTTCTTGAAATTTTACAAATAAAAACCTAGCCCAACATAACCTAACCATAATTATTGTGCTTTAAGGTGGTAACAAGACAAGTTCTTACACATTTGCCTCCATAAATCAAACAAATGGGCTAGGTTTGGTTATGTTAGATTAGTTTATGTGTTTTAGGTTGGACATTTTTTGCAAAAATTGTTCCAAAATTCGGAAGAAATGGACTTTTTTTCTTCAAAAGCAGCTTATGTTGGTTGGTTATTGGTTTTGCGACACGTCGACCGTTGGGTCATATAGCGTCGCCAATCTCTCACGCCGATTGGTCGCGGGTGAAGAGTAGCGACAGGTGAGATTCGAACCCACGATCTTTCGATTGTGAGACGAGCATCTTACCCCTAGACCACTCGTCCCCAAAGCAGCTTATGTTAGATTAGGTTAAGTTGGGTTACGTTTTTTATTAACAAAAATATATATATGCTTAAAATCTTTAAAACCTGATGTGTTGATTTTGTTTTTCTCCAAAGGGAGGTTAGGCTAGGTTAGGTTAGGTTATGTTGCACTTCTTTTTTATTAAAAAAGAAATATTTTACCGTATGTCACCTAATTCAAAGCCTTTTGTGGTGTAATTTTGCTCACAACCTGAAATGTAGGCATTTGTATAGAAAATGAGTGGTACCATCATCTGAGTCACATCCATAGCCACTGCATTGAAATGATACATTCCACAAATTCATAAAACAACTTAAAACATTTTTTCAAAACAACTTAAAATATTTATCAAAATGAGCGGTGATATCATTTCATCACATTCCTAAACATTGCATAAAAAAGTCAAGAAATCAGAAATTACCTTAAGCTGTAAATTTACCAAAAGGTGTGCCAGCCCCTGGACGGAAATACAACACTAGGTGCCACAATCCTGGGCCGAAAAAGCACTAAGAGCAGTGGAATGAAAATATTAATAAAAGTAAACTAAAAACAGCCCTTCTTGAAGACAAACATGGTAGTTATGTGGTATTAACATATAAACCCTGAGCACAAATCAGAATAAGGCATGGACTGGACTTGTTGAAGCATACCTGCCAACTTCTTCAACTACTGTTCCTTTGGGAATTAAATACCAGCAAGCTATTTATTCACTATTTAAAATCACACCAATCTGCAGATACATCAGAAGATGCGAAGTACAAAAACGAATCGGTACGACGTCACATGAGATTGGTCTCCGGATTAAACACTGCGCGCTAGTGTCTATCAAGTCTCTCCAGGCACATTTGGTGATGGGCTTTGACCTTGTATAACTTACAAGCAGATGGTTATCACTTCTGCAGCCTCCATAGACCCATATTTCTGAGCTGTGACGTCACGAGTTTGATTGCCAGGCTGCGCCGAATTTCTCCACCGAATTTGTAATATGCTCGATTTCTGCTCGGGTGCGTTACTAAATATGCCGCGGTAAAGCCACGATAAACTATGTACCGCGTTGCCATGGATTAAGGTTGCAGTTAGCGTGTTCAATATGTGTGATGGCACGCAGTAATGTTCCTACCTAATTTAAAAATGCAAAATAGTGCGGTGAAAAAGCAAGGTTCTTGTAGAGATTCGAACCCACCAACTCTGGATCTCGAGTTTGAGTTCATAATGTTCGCCACACGGCTGGGCGTAACTGCCCCCGAAGTCTGGGATGCGGGTTGGGCAGTGT
The DNA here is from genome assembly GCA_034440615.1 of Ashinkailepas kermadecensis. NCBI lineage: Eukaryota > Metazoa > Arthropoda > Thecostraca > Neolepadidae > Ashinkailepas > Ashinkailepas kermadecensis. The sequence goes on along the minus strand of JAOTOM010004691.1, from coordinate 348,670 downwards.
GCAAGAAAACTTTGACGCTATATACCGCGATAGTTTCGATTGCTAGAACAAAAGTGGTAGATGGATTGGTGGAAGAAAGTGAAGCGATCCCTCTTTCGGTGTCAAACTCACGCGAAATGGCGCAATATAATCCGATATATGGTTTTTCGGAAGTCGCAGCAGCTCCCTGTATAGCATAGGAATCGGGCTACATCGAACTGGTGACGTCACGATCAATCAGTCCGAAGCGTTCAAATCATCTAGTTACTGTACCTGATTATATGGCCTTGCTTGCAAGCTTCGTTTAGAAAGTCTTGTAAGCTACGGCTTAGTACCTACCTATTGCTTTCTTCAAGAATGGCATTTATAATACAGTGTGCATGCAGCTTCTTGCTGACTTTTTTCTTTCATGGTATCATAAGCTAGCAGATATTACATGTTGATGTGGGTCTTGGTGCAGGTCGAGACTGGGATGCTGGGTGTCAATAATGAATATATGCACATTGTCATTGGGATATAGGTGGTACCTAGGTAAATATCAAGCTTATAGTACGATGATTGACTGCTGAAGACAAATATAGTTTGCATATCCACAATTTCAATGAAAACTGATTGTTGTTGACTGGACTGGATTGTGTGCAAGTTTGGCAGTGACTGGAAATTGAGTGGAATGAATCCAGTTCAAGCTCCATGTACGTGTGCTTTTGTCATTGGTCATATGTGCAAGCATCATTATGACAATGCAATTGTTGTCTAGTGGCTTTGCATATTTTTCAAACAATCTTGTTTAAAATGCATCAGCATCAGCTAATCTCAACATTTTATGATGTAAGTCGTGCTTGCAAAGTGGAAGGAAATCCAACTCCTTTGTTTTTTCGACAAAATTTTCAATTTTGCAGCAAAAGGTGGAGAGTCAATCCACTATCCAATCCAAATCTGTTTCATTTCAGTACAAAATGTGCTGGTTGGCATCAACTAAGTTTTGTAAGTAGCATGGTGTTTTTCATTTTTTTCCTTAACTTTCTTCTCAGGATAAAAATAGCATAGGTTGGGGGGGCAAATCAACATTGAGGGGGCCAATATCAACATTGGTGGGGCCATGGGCCCCACAAATGGATACAAATTGACGCCCCTGTCCGCAAGTCAGTGATGAGTGGTGCTGCTGGATTATCTGCAGGAACTGCTCCGAGTTCTGCAGTGGGCGTGGCTTTCACCAGACCAAGTAAGTTGGTCGAGCCTAAACCGGGTCTGAAATCAGGCACTTGCAGAGCGTGTGGTGGACAAGGCCATTGGGCCAAGGATCAGATGTGTCCCGCCAGGTCCCGCCGCTGTCACCAGTGGCAAGATCTTGGGCACTATATTAAGTGCTGCCCAAAGCGATCTCTGGCAAAGAGGAAGGAGAAGGCTGATGTGGATGCAGTTCAGGTGATGTCTGTGCAATCCCCTGGTGGTGTTCCATGTGCGTGGTGCCAAGTCATCATCGATAAGACAACTGTCAACATGATGGTGGACACAGGTTCAGCTGTCAGCATTATTCCGCTGAATGTGTACACCAACCAGCTCAACCACATTCCATTGAGGGATACTCCACTGAATTTGTGTTGCTGGAATGGCTCAGAATTCGAGGTTGTTGGTCAGATTGTGGTTGATGTCGCAACAATTAGTGGCGTAAGTGCTCTGGCAGAACTGTGTGTGGCTGTGGGCAAGGTTCCTCTCATGGGAAGAGATCTACACCACTTGCTGGATGTAACTGTCCGGAAAGGCAACATCATCAGTCAGGTGAGCAAGGTGGAAAAGCAGTGTCTTCCACCTATCAAGGGTTTTGTGCATAAGGTCCAGCTAAAACCGAATGCAGTGCCAGTGCAGATGAAGTTGAGATCCATGCCGTATGCGCTGAGGGCTGATGTCATTAAGCGTTTGCTAGAACTGGAGCAGCAGGGATAGAGCGATCATTTGCGCATTTGCTAGAGCATTTGCTCGAGGTTATTGAGCGAGTAGAAGGGGGCTTATCACCATGGCTGTCTCCCATAGTGGACATTCGAAAGAAGTCTGGGAGTGGCCTCGGAGTTTGTTTGGACATGTCTGAAGTCAACAAAGCGGTGATCTCTAACTGCCATCCTATCCCTGCCATGCATGAAATGTTAGATAACCTACACGGAGCTGCCGTCATGTCTAAGCTAGACATGAAGTCGGCGTACCGCCAGTTGGAGCTCCACGAATCGTCACGTGATCTGACTGCGTTTGTGCATGAAGGCCAGGTATGGAGATCCGTTAAAGGAGCATATGGATTGAAATGCCTGCCGCAATGTTTTCAAAAGAGCATGGAATGTGTGTTGAAAGAACTAGATGGTGTTCAAGTATACCTTGATGACGTAGTCGTCATAGGCCGCAGCCAGAAGGAGCACAACGATCGACTATCTGAGGGATGCAGCGACTGTCCAAATACAACATCACGCTCATCCATGACAAGTGTCACTTTGGAGTGATGTCACTGGAGTTTCTGGGCTTCAACGTTTCTGATCGTGGACTGGCTGTTTCAAAAGAGCGGGTTCAGGGCCTGAGAGACTTGAGGCAGCCAGCCTCGAGGCGGCAGTTACAAACTGTGTTGGGAATGTTGAGCTTCTACAGCAGGTTTGTTCCGACTTCAGCACCAGGGTGGAACCCATGCGAAAACAGCTGCGCAAAGAAGCCCCAACGTTCCACTGGACGTCGGAGATGGCGAACGCCTTGGACGACGTTCGAGGTACTATCCTACACTCTGACTTGCTGGCGATGTTCGACACCACGCTTGAGACGCGTGTCTCTACCGACGCCAGCGATGTCGGACTGGGAGCCGTCTTGACACAAATTCATGCAGATGGAGAGCGAGTCGTCGCCTTTGCGTCATGCACGCTCAACCAAGCTCAGAGAAGGTACAGTGCCACTGAGAGAGAGGCACTGGCTTGTGTGTGGGCGTGCGAAAAATGGCGTAGCTATCTCTTTGGACGTGGCTTTGTCCTCAGAACTGGCCACGCCGCCCTCAGGACCTTGTTAACTGCAAGTGGCATTGGTCGAGCCGGTATGAGGTTGTCTCGATGGGCTGTCAGACTAATGTCATACTCCTTCACAGTGCTGTTCGTAAAGGGTATGTCGAATCCTGCTGACGCCCTGCCACGGCTGCCGGCGCCAGTCTATGCGGCGTCGGATGACGAGACGGTGGTGGTGGCTGCAGTGACTGCTATATTGAGGCCGTAACGCGTGACAAGCTCGTAGCAACGGTGCAGGCGGACCCGGTCTTGCAATTGTTGGCGGCTCAAATCCGGTGCTCGTGGCCACATCGGTACCGGGACTGTGAACCGGCCTTGCAACCATTCTTCCAGTGCAGGGAAGAACTGGCGGTTGTGGAAGATCTCACCTTTTTTTTCGAGGCGAACGCCTGCTAGTTCTTTCTAGCCTACACGCTCGCCTGCTGGAGGTTGCACACGACGGCCACCAAGGGATAGTGCGGACCAAGCAGTGGCTTCGACCACACTTCTGGTGGCCAGGGCTCGACTCTGCGCTAGAGAGGTATGTCGGCGGTTGTTGTCGTGTTTGTGCAACAGCAGACAAAGTATGTTCACCTGCGAGGGCTCCTCTGCGTCCAGTGCCGCTCCCTGACGGGCCCTGGGAGAGGGTGGGCATTGATTTCATCGGACCAATGGAGGGCGGTGGTCAACGACATCGCTTCGCCGTGGTCATGGTGGATTACTTTTCTAAATGGCCTGAAGTGGGATTCTGCTCTAACCCAGTGGTTCTCGCCGTGGTCTTCTCATGCAGTGATTCAATTGCTGGAGACTGTAGCAGGCAAAAAGGGCTATCCTGCACAACTTGTGTCTGACAAGGGTGCGACGTTCACCTCGGCCGAGTTCAGCTCCTACCTACGACGAGTTGGCATCCAGCACATACGGGTGACCCCGTACCACCCCAGCGGAGCCGGAGCCATGGAACGGTTCAACAGAGTCGTCAAGGCCACGCTGCAGGCGGCTACCATTGAGGGTGAGGATTGGCCGCGGTATATGCGCCGATTCCTCATGGCGTATCGCTCCACTCCACACGCGACTACCGGTAAGAGCCCCGCCGAACTACTACATGGACGTCAGCTGCGGACGGAGCTACACGCAGCAGTGAGGCAGCAGTGCCTGCACACTCGGAGGGCGAATACAAACAGCGATGGTGTACGAGACCGCGTGCTACGACAGCAGAACCAACAGAAGCTTGACCACAGGAACCGAGTTCGTGAGCCAAACTTCCGTGTCCGAGACTGGGTGAGGTATCGGTTGGTACCTCGCCCCAGGAAGGGAAGGAAGTGGTTCTCTAGTCCTCGCAGGATTGTGGAGAGGCGTGGTCCGGTATCCTACCAGCTGGACGACGGTGTCCGCGTTAACGCCGAGCGACTGACGCGGTGGACAGCAGCACCACCAAGCGGACAACCAACCGATGGCGCTCCGATGAACGGCTCGGAGGAGCCGCCAGACCAGCTGCTACCAGAACGGCCGTTGACGAGCGACTCGCGGCGGCCGCCGAACCGTGCATATCAGGCCGCCTGGGGAAGTCGTCGGACGGGCCACAGCTGGAGCAGCCGCGATCGACAACAACCGGCGCCGGAGAGCCACTGGAGGAGTCGTCAGCTGAGAAGCCGCAGGCGTCCTCGAGCGGCGCTGAGGAGCCGCCGGACGAGCGTTCGATGGAGAGAGAGAGAGCGACTTCTGAACAGCGGCTCAGGGAGGCCGCACGTGGAGCAGCTTGTGGAGTCTCCGCGGCCGATTTCGAGTCTGCCTTCGGCGACACTAGCCGACGACAAAACTGGAGATGAGCCGAACACTGTTCAGCGCACTCGTTTTGGACGCGTAGTTCGTCCACCTGTCAGACTTGGTTTTGAGTAAAAGTGTTCAGTCGATTGTTTGGTTCAGTTCGCTGTTCGCTTGCTTGTTACCCAGTTTAAAATAATGCTTTCGTTTTGAGAGGAGAGTAAATGTAATATCGTGCGCTACGAACCCCGTGCGTGAGCACTGCCACCTATTGGCACAGTTGGGCACCAGTCATTGTACTGTCACCTGTAGGTGGCGGCAACGCGAGAGCTGACGTGTAATTTGCCAATCAGCTAAGCTAAAGGGGTACGGCACTGGACTGGGGTGTCGCCGGCCGCGCCCAGTGTCGGGCGAGCAGTGACAGTCGGGCGTTGCCCGGGGTCGCACTAAGCTGAGTTTTTCTCACGTTGTTATAGAAGTCTAAGTGAAGATGTCAATACAGGAGTGGTATTGAGATCGTGTTGGTGTGACCGGAAGAGAACGGACACTACAGTACGGTGCACCCGTGTGTAGTGTACTGGCGTGAGGACCAGGTACTGTTGCCATCAGAGCCAACGCTGTATCTCTGACGACACAAAGCACAACACCGACATGGTGCGTGCGTTCCTGCAACGGCTTATCCCAGGAATTCGGACCGCAGTACCTGACCTCAAACAAATATTTATTTCACAGAAGGCAGTATGCGAATAAGCATGACTTCATGAATGTGTATCACCATCAGACATATTTTGGTGGTACATTGTAAGTGGCGTTTTTGTCGCATTTCATGGCAAGGGCGTTTTCGACGGCATCGGGGGAACAGCCAAGCGTGCCGTGGCTCAAGGGAGCCTCAAGCGCCCGCTTAACAATCAGATACCGACGGCGGAGGACATATTTGAATATCTGTCGCACAAGCTAAGTCAGCTGCTCAAGTGCATCTTTGTATCAAAGCAGGAGGAAATGGACGTCACGACCCACCTCACCGAGCGCTTCTCGAAAGCCATCACGGTGAAGGGAACACAGGGGTACCACAAGTTCGTATCAGTGACCCACAGCACCGTAATAGTTCATGAACGGTTTACCGATGCGGGGCTTGTGTTAATGGTAGCTGGCTGAAGTGAGTCGTGTTAGTGGGCGCTCTGATACAGATTGTGTTGATTAATATTATCGCAGCGGCAGATTATCAGTCTATACTGAAATTCTGACAAGGTATGGGATGATCTACAGATCTGGAGATCATTACATTGCATTACATAATAATAATGTACTGCAGCACATTATTGTATTGCATTACATGGTGTAGTTCTGTTACTTTATTTTTTTACGCCGACGTAGACGGCCCATGATCCAATTCCATTAATTTCCGGCGCAGCATGTGTCAATGGATGTGTCCGCGCCAAGTTTGCTCTCAAGCAGTTCAAGATGAATGCGATTACTCAGTCAATGAGGTTCATCTTTTCGTTTCCAGAATGCGGGGTTTGAAACGCCAGAAGGATGATATTACAGTGATTGGCGGTGATAAAACCCCTTCAGTGTTATCGGTGAAATATGATCGTATATTTTTGATATACTGACATTGAGTCGGAAATACTTTGCATCAGGTGAGCGCATTTCTATTACTTTTCTCCATACAAGTGACTACCTATGATGTCACAATTTTTTTTAATTATTTCCCTTCGTCGCTTCTAAATTTCCAAAATGGCATTGTGACTGTCTCAAAGGTCAAACTAGGTCACGTTACCTTGGGTCACAAGCTCACAATTATTTTAAAAAAAACGCGTGAAATATTTTTTTGTTATTGCCAAGATGCAGTGGACCATGACGAGTTCAGAGATATATAGATTCATGCAATTCGTGTTACTCTTCATTGAGTTCGAGGTCTCCAAAGACTTATGTGACCTCTAAAAAATGTCCGATGCTACAACTCCTTAACCATTGCTCCGATCTTTCTCAAAATTGCACAGCTGGATTATAGAGATAAACTAACAATACATAAGTATTTTCATCGAGATTTGGCGAAGTGTAATTTGGCCCCTTCACTTATCAATTTGTCGTGGAATGGGCCACCTACCACAATTTGGAGACATTTTTGCCATTTCTTTAACCCTTGACCTCACAGCGCGTTAGGCGTCATGAGCGGACATAATACCGGTGGCGCCGCTCTGGTGGTGGGTTTGTGAAAGAACACCACTAGAATGGGCTTGCTCTGATTAATGCTATATTCTGGTTTCTAGATGACGTGCAAGTAATTTCCAATGGTCAAATTTGAACAACATTGAAACGAGCTCTCTTATGATTTGTAGTTCGTTTTATTCTCAAATCATTTCACCCAGTCACTTTGCCCTTAAAGTGAAATGGGAACAATTGGTCACTCTACATCTTATGATAAAAACGCGTCATACATTTTCTGTGTGATGTGCTGACAGTTTCCAATGTTCTTAACTAAACGAAAATCGAACGTGCTGCATTTTTATATCATCTTGAATAACTTCCATGAAGGTTTAACATTGTCACTTTTGCACTAAATTCCAGAACTTGTGTCCCACATTATCACATTGTATTCCTTTAAATTGTATATCAGTTGTTCTACATTACCGAATTAATTTCCAATAGTCTCAAATAAGCCGACATAAAATCAACCGCATTCTGATGCCATGCTCGATTACTTTTATACATCTAACCCTGTTATTTTTTACCTTTTGACATGAAGCTTTCCGGCATTGTTGAGGTTCTGGCATGGCTCGATGCACGTCAAGCGCCGACGGTTGCTGACCAAAAGATCCGTAGGGCCGCCGAGCGGTGGCACGACAAAAAGTAAAGTTCCACCATTCAAACACACCAAGCAACACCGGCTCTGCTACGCCGAAATGGTGTAGGAGAAATTAACGGTTGTAGATGCATTCTTTCCATTCAACGCCCATAAGTGTAATGTTCTTAAACAATATCGAGAAAACCTGTCGGCCTCAACTACAATGGTGACGGAACTCATGCCAGGCACATCGCCTGTCGTTTAAAATATGAAAATCTGCCTGTAACTTTGGCGTTGGGGCCGATTAGCATTCAGGGCATGATTCAGCGCCCTGCAATATTATGAATGGCGGGCGGTCGGAGACGGGACGGGGGCCGCCGGCGGCCGGCCGTGTATGGTAGTAAATAGTTCCAGTAGGCAAAGTAACAATATGCGCAATATATCATTGCAAGTTGGAATGAAATAAACGTCTGAAGGCAAACTAACTTTCATAAATGCACTTCGCATCATATTTTATGGAGATAGAGCCTCATAAATTGTAACTATATTCTTCGCGCACACACTAGTGAGCATCCAGGCGCGCTTGTCGCGGGCGCATGCTTCAGGGTTCTTGAATGGCATCAGGGACCTACCTGTTTTCTTTCTTTACTGGAGATCCCCCGATGTCTACATTAGCATTGATTCTGACGCCTAACGGAGTTAGAACACTTTTGCAACACAACATTCAAGATCAGATGACTAACATTCTCATCCCATCACGTGCCTCCAACGTCAAAAGGCTTGTAATATACCGTTCTAAACAAATATTAAAACGGGCCACGAAAAAAAATAGCGCAAAAATAACCATGCAAGCCTAATTTTGAACGGATATGTAGATTTTTAGGGGCAAAACCCTCTTTTATATTTTTTTTGGCTTCGAAAGATAAGATATCGAACTTCATTTGTGCACTTTCTTAAATCACATTGTGACTGCCCCGATAGTTAAAGTTGGTCACGTGACCTTAGGTCACGATGTCACAATTTCAAATGGCCCGTAAACTAAAATTCCGAAATAGCCTAGCCAACACGTGCAGTGGAGTATTGTGAGTTCACCGACATATACTTTTTCACAATTCGGATTGTTCTTCATTATACTAAGGACCTCAAAAGAAACCCTTGTTTGGTGACATCTCAGAAATGCCCGAGGCTATAACTCCTTGACCGTTGACCTGCTCTTTCTAAAAATTGCACAGCTAGATTTTGCGCATCAGATAACCCAACACAAGTATTTTCCTTAAAATATAAAATATTGGGTGTTATGCCCTTGTCGATTTGTCGTGGAATGGGCCTGCTGGCGTTGTTGCATAGTATAATACTATCTATCCTGAGGATAGATAGTATTATCCCCGTACTATCTGACCTGAGGAAAGCGTGCCTGGCAAGTTGTAACTTTTTGAGTCATATGGGTGCAAACTAGGGGGCTAATTGCACTTTGTCAATATTCGACGGGCCGTAGCCGCCTGAGTTTTAAGTGTTAAGGAGCTGGGTTCACAACTGAAGGTAAGTGCATGGTGCGCTTCCAAAAAAAAGAAAAAAATCCAAAATTTTGAATATCAACTTTTTCAACCAAAAAAATATATATACTTCGATATTTGAATTTACATCGTCGTATCGGGCACATCAAGCTAATTGTTTTCGGAAATAAAAAACCGAAGAAACTGAAAATTTACATGCAACATTTTTAGAGTATAATTTTGGAAAAACACAATTTTTTAACCTCTAGATCCTCCAGTTTTTATCGCACGCACAAAAGGCTGCCAGATTCGTGATCGGCACATCAAACGGACAAAAAATGCTCAAACATTTTCAAACTAATTAGCAAAAAAAATGTTCGTTTTGAGCAATTTTCGGCAATTACCCGAAACATGCATACATGTGATGAATTTTTACGGGCAAAGTTACCAACCGATTTGCAATATTAAAACAGTGATCAATATATAATTTAATGGGCCATCTTTCTACCCCTAGCCAATTACATTCATGCTATATTTCAAAGGCAGCCGTAAGTGGGGGGATATATTGCCGACATTTTGAAAATTTCATCGGCCATAACTCGGTGAGAAAAAAAAATCGAAGTTTTATCTCCTTTTTCTGAAAGAGGCTTATAAGGTGTGTCTACAAAAAATAAGCAGAAAATATCGGCCAGTAATTGTGCCGACCAGAAGCGATTGAATTTTCCCATGTTATAGTTGGTTGCAGGGGCGTCGATTTGTATCCTTTTGCGGGGGCCATGGCCACCCCAATGCTGATCTTGGCCCCCCAATGTTGATTTGGGCCCCCCCAATAACCCATGCTATTTTTATGCTGATAAAAAGCTAAAGGAAAAAAAGAAGAAAAACACTGTGTTAGGTACATAGAAAACTTAGTTGATGTTAACCAGCACATTTTGTACTGAAAAAGAACAGATTTGGATTAGATAGTGGACTGAGTATCCAACTTTTGCTACACAATTCAAAATTATGTGCAAAAAAAACAAAATAGCTAGATTTCCCTCCACTGTGCAAGGAAAACTTATGCCATAAAATGTTAAGATTCGCTGATGATGCATTTTAAACCAGAGTCTTTTTTTTAATGTTAAGCCACAAAACAACAATTGGATTGTTATACTGATGTTTGTACACACCACCAATGGCAAAACCGCACACATGTGAGCTTAAACAGGAAAAAATCCATTCTTAATTTCCAGTCATTGTCAAACTTGCATTGTCCAGTGAACAGCAGACAATCATCCTTGAGATTGTGGATATGCAAACTATAATTATCTTCAGCAGCCCACCTATCACACCATCAGCTTGATATTTACCTAGGTACCTACCTAAATGCCCAATAACAATGCATGCATTCAATATTGATATGGGGAAAACGAGAGCCATGTGTGGGCAAATCTGCCAGCTTATGATACCATGACAGAGAAAACTCAGCAAGAAGCTGCATGGCCACTGCAATATAATTGGTATTCCTAAAATAATAAAAAAGAAAGCTATGGCTCACATGACTTTTAAGCAAACCTTAGTCATCCACGACCAATGCTATACAAGAGAAATAGCCTTGACAAGCCCAATGTCTCGTACGCCGCAAAAACACCATTATTAAACGCCGCAAAAATACCATTATTTTAAAAGGTACACCAAAGTCGCATTCAAACCTTGATGACGTCACAGGTTTTTATTCGTATATTGCAGAAATTGGTAGCATCAGGCAAGTTTCAATTTAACTGCATGGGGGAGTGACTTTTTCAGGCGTACCGGACCACAGAGGTCATTTGCGCCACCTTTTTTGAAGCGAGTACGTTACATGTCTGACTATAAAAGCGGGTGTTTGCGATCAAGGTGCAGGCATGTGGACGTTTACATAAAGGGAATTTTACGTTATAGTTTGTGTTATATTTTAGGCGCTGAAGGCGGGGCTAGGATGGGGACATCCCCCTAATGTCTAGATGGCAGGGGCGTCGATTTCTATCCTTTTGTGGGGGCCAGGGCCCCACCAGTGTTGATCTTGGCCCCCCCAATGTTGATTTGCCCCCCCCCAATAACATATGCTATGTTTATGCTCATAAAAAAGTTGAAGAAAAAAAGAAGAAAAACACCATGCTAGGTACATAGAAAATGTAGTTGATGTTAACCAGCACATTTTGTAATTAAGAAAACAGATTTGGCTTAGATAGTGGACTGACTCTCCACCTTTTGCTACAAAATTCAAAATGGTGTGCACAAAAACCAATTGTCATTGTCAAACTTGCATACAATCCAGTCCCGTGAAAAACAATCAGTTATCATTGAGAGTGTGGATATACAAACTATAATTAACCTCAACAGCCCACTCATCACACTATCAGTTTGATATTTGCCTGGTACCTAGGCACCTAGGTACATGCTGCAGAAAGACTTAGAAGAGCTTGTGAAGTGGTCCAAAAATGGCAGATGAAATTAAATTTTGATAAGTGCAAAATCATGCATGTATGCAGGGGCGTCGATTTGTATCCTTTTGTGGGGCCCCACCTATGTTGATCCTGCCCCCCCCAATGTTGATTTGGGCCCCCCCAATAGCCTATGCTATTTTATGCTGATAAGAAAGCTGAAGGGAAAAAATGAAAAACACCATGCTAAGTAGAAACATTGATGTTAACCAGCACATTTTGTACTGAATAGAAACCGATTTGGATTAGATAGTGGACTGACTCTCCACCTATTGCTGAAAAATTTAAAATTGTGTGAAAAAAAACAAACAAAATAGCTGGAATTCCCTCCACTGTGGAAGTACAGCTTACATCTTTCAGGGTTGGTTGGTTGGTTATTTGGGTTTACTGGCGCATTGACTGCGTTGGTCAAACAGCGCCCATACAACTTTTCTTGTTCCCACCTTAAAGCACAATAATACCCAAAAGCTTCCGAAAAAAAAATTGCAACCATGTTCACAAAAAATATAATTTTGTATTCAAAATCAGCTTAGGTTAGGTTAGGCTCGGTTAGGTTTCTTTTTTAAGGTTGAGAATTTTCAGAAAATAAATTAAGCGAAATTTTAATTTAGTTTAATTTTTGTTCTCAAAAGATAGGTTAGGATAGGCTAGGTTAGGTTTTGTTGCATGAAAAAAAAAATATGTTTATACGATGTTACCGAACTCAAAGCCTTTTTGGCATTATTTTGCTCACAACCTGAAAAGTAAGCACAAAAAATAAGTGGGTCCAATCATCTTAGTCACCTTCATAAACATGGTATTCTGCATATTTTTATTTGTTTTAAAGGAAAAAAAGAACACCTTAGACTGCAAGGTTACCAAATAATTTGCAATTTTTTGGGGAAACGTTTTTGGAATTTTTTAAAAACGTTTTCCAACTTGAAAAGCCTAAACTAACCTAACTTAACCGAACCTAACCCATTTGCTTGCTATATGGAGGCAAATGCGTGTAAAAACTTGTCTTGTTACCATCTTAAAGCACAATATCACCGATTTAGCTAGGTTAGGCTAGTTTAGTTGTTTACCTTGGAAAAATTGTTCAATCATTTTCAAAAATAAAATAAAATTGGAAGTTTTCCTTCAAAAGCAGCTGACATTAGGTTCGGGTAAGTTGGGTTCGGTTGTTCAATTTAGAAAATTTTCAGAATATATATTGATTAATTTTTGTTTCTATTTTTTCTCCAAAGCAGGGGCGTCGATTTGTATCGATAGACACTAGCGCGCATTAAATGTCACACATCGTGATGGGCGTTCCTCAGAACATCCAAAATCGTAACATGCAAAGAAAAAATTCCAGTTACAGAAATTCCAGCGCCTGAAGTCTAAATTTGAGGTTACAGTGACAAATGTGACGGAGGTAAGACATCTGTGGTGCAATTGCGCGCAGTGTTTAATCCGGAGGCCAATCTCATGTGACGTCGTACTGATTCGTTTTTTGTACTTCGCACATTCTGATGTATCGCACCTTCTGATGTATCTGCGGATTTGTGTGATTTTAGATAGTGAATAAATAGCTTGCTGATATTTAATTCCCAAAGGAACAGTAGTTGAAGAAGTTGGCAGGTAAGCTTGAAAAAGTCCAGTCCATGCTTTTTTCTGATTTGTGCTCAGGGTTCCCATGTTAATATCACATAACTACCACGTTTGCCTTCAAGAAGAGCTGTTTTTAGTTTACTTTTATTAAAATTTTCATTCCACTGCTCTTAGTGCCCTTTCTGCCCAGGATTGGGGCACCTAGTGTTGCATTTCCGTCCAGGGGTTGGCACACCTTTTGGTAAATTTACAGCTTAAGGTAATTTCTGATTAATTTTTTCCCATGCAATGTTTAGGAATGTGATAAACACGATTTTGGTAAATTTGTGTTTTAAGGTGTTTTATGAATTCGTGGAATGTATCATTTCAATGCAATGTTTATGAATGTGACTCAGATGATGGGACCACTCATTTTCTATACAAATGCCTACATTTCAGGTTGTAAGCAAAATAACATCAACAAAAAGCTTTGAATTAGGTGACATAGGGTAAAGTATTTTTTTTTAAATAAAATAAATGCAACATAACCTAACCCAACCTAGCTTAACCTCCCCTTGGAGAAAAACAGAACCAAAACATCAAGTTGTAAAAATTTCAAGCAATGTATTTTTTTTTACAAGAAAAAAATGTAACCCAATTTAACCTAACCTAACATAAGCTGCTTTTAAAGAAAAAAGATATATTTCTTTCAAATTTTGGAACAATTTTTGCAAAAAATGTCGAACTTAAAACACTTAAACTAATCTAACATCACCAAACATAGCCCATTTGTTTGCTTTATGGAGGCAAATGTGTAATAACTTGCCTTGTTACCACCTTAAAGCACAATAATTCTGGTTAGATTAGGTTGGGTTAGGTTTTTTCATTTGTAAAATTTCAATAAAATAAATTGCTAGATATTTTTCCAATCTTGTTTTTATAGTTGTTTTCTCCAAGGTCAGCTTAGGTTACATTAGGTTATGTTGAATTTTTAATGTATTTCTTTTAATTGCTATGTTACCTAACTCAAAGCCCATTTTTAATGTTATTTTGCTCACAACCTGGAAAGTAAGCATTTGCACAGAAACTGAGTAGTGCCATCGGCTTAGTGACATTCATAAACATTGCATTGGAAATTTAAATATAAAAATATTAATAAAATACATAAAAGCACACATTTAATGTCCTTTCCTCTGCAAATGCATGCCTTTCAATTGGGAGTAAAAAATAACACCAAAAAATGGTGTGGAGTAAGGAAATATAGCATACAAATAATGTTCAAGATGTATGATAACCTTACCTAACATAGTTCAACTTCCCATACAAGAAATTAATTGTTTTTAGTTTACATTTTCGAGGCATTTTCTCAAATATTTTCAACTTAAAAAACCTAACCTAAGCTAGCCTGAACCGTTTATTATTTTTTTTGTAGAAAAATCATTAACAAAAATTATTTACCAACAAATGATTTTGTTTATAACTTACAACAAAAGCCTAACCTAACCTGACAAACCTCACCCCTTTGTATGCTTCATGGAGGTAAAATGTGTGTAAAACTTGTCTTGTGGTTACCTTAAACTGTGATAATATCTGGCTTTTTGGGTAATATTTCAGCTCATGGTACTCTCTGACTTCTTCTAATCTATTTTTTAATGCAGTGTTTGTTAATGTGCTGAACATGATGTAACCGCTCATTTCCTCTGCAGATGCACACGTTTCATTTGTGAGGAAAAATAACTTGGAAAAGGGGGCTTGGATTTGAGTAATATAGGATGAAAAATAATGTTCAGATAAAAAAAAGTAACATAACCTAACCTAACCTAGCCTAGACTTCCATGCAAGAAATGATTATTTTTATGCCAAATTCTCCCCCCCCAATTTCTTTTTTCTCAAACATTTTGAACTTAAAAAGTCTAACGTAACCTAATCTAGCTTGAACCGTTTTTGAAGATTTTTTTTTCATTTACTAACTTACAACAAAAGCCTAGCCTAACGCAATTAGACAAAACCTAGCTCCTTTGAATGATTCGTGGAGGTAAAAATGGGTGTAAAACATGTCTTGTGGTTACCATGTCTTGTGGACTGCAATAATATCTCTTTTTGTGCTACCTGGTGTACGTGATGAATCTCCATCTGCATGCTGCATGAGAGCATTGCACTTATTGCTTCACAAAGAACAATAACATTTTGAAAGTACAATATTTTCAGGAATGGAATCCTGTGCTGATAACATTTTCTGAGTTATAAATTTGCAGATCAGATCTACATAATTTGTGTTAATAAATATGAGAAATTCATAGAAATGCATACACCGGTTTGTAGACAAGAAGGTATTCTGATGATTTCTGATGTATTGGAAAATGACACATTTTCATGTTGGAAGCAGGCAAAGTTAAAGTACATATATCTCAATAAGTGGTCAGTTCACTAACAAGACAGCAAATTCACTCAAATAGCACTCAAAATGCCAGGCGGCCCACTCTTTTTGCAAGTTTAAAATCGATGACAGTGCTTTCTTGAATCATGTTTAAAGCACATGAAGGAAATGTATTGCTGACACTTGTTAGGAACTGATGTGTGCAACGTTAATTAACATTTCTAATGTCCTGATGTTTGTACACAAAATATAGCTCACTATTGTAAATAGCATGGGAAGTATGATGCCATATATCATGGCTAATTTATGGTCAAACTGTTATGCAGCAGATTCCCTGCATTGTTACTTAGTTACTTGGGCTTTAGGGCACAGACCATGTTGATCACATAGCTCCCTGCATTGGTGTTAACTGATACATCAGTATGTTTGCAAATTCACTGATGAGTGAATCCATACCATTCTCACTGGGGTATAAAAGCTACATTATAACATTGTTTATACCGGGCGGCTGTGTCGGTGCATTGACGGTACGTTCAGCTTTCGGTCAAAATTCTGCCGTTTAACTTGAATTAATGGATCGGGTGGTGGGGCCAGGGTTCACGCAACAAGCTCTGCTTAGCAATCCGACCCTGGTTCATAAAGGCAGCCCAACAAGAACACGGATGAAACTTATTTTTTTTTAAAAAATATAAAAATGCATATAACAGAAACCCATCTCGATTGTCCTGCTTACTCAGGACACCATAGAAGTCAATGAAGCCAATGAAAACCATAGAAGTCAATGAAAATGTTACTTCATCCCCTGTATTGTTAATGGAAACAAGTCTCTTGAACCATATGTTATGTCCTTCACAGTGTTGCTCCATCCACCTCCAACTCCAACCCTGACCAAACGTCAGGAGCTCATCCTTCTCCAAAGCAGTGTGTTGAAGAAGGTATGTATTGTAGCATAACTACTCTGACCGGAATTCCATGGTATCCATGTTGCCTTACAATCCATCCTTGCTGATCCATGTAGCAGATGTTTGACTTTCCTCAAACTGTCTGGATAACTGGGGAGTTGAAATCACATGTGAGTGATGAAACAGATGAACTATTCCTGGATTCTTATGTTGCATCATTGCATGGCACAGTGACATACCGAATGGGGAGGGGGAATTGTGGGAAGTTCCCTCACCCCCCCCCGTCCTGATAGGTTGTGGGGCCCCCAAGAGTCCGCCGAGCTTAGGAAAAAAATGCGCTATGCTCCCTAAGAATTTCACTCGGTCGACCAAAAATCGCACCGGGGCTCAGAAAAATCACATTCGGGGCCCCCAAACGTAGCGCAGGGGCCCCGATAATGACGCTGGGGCCTCAAAAGTTTGCACCTGGGCCCCTGAAAATCACGTTGGGGCCGCAAACAAGTCGTGCCGGGATTCAAGAAAATCACGACGGGGGCCACAAACGGTCGGGCCGGGGCCTCCTGAAAATCACGCCGAGACTGGGGTATTAAGAATTATCACCCGGGCCCCTGAAAATCACGCCAGAGGCCTGATAGGTCCCACCGGGGCTCTAAAAGTCTCGTTGAGATCACCCAACAAATGAAGCCGGGTGAATGAAAAACAGTCCGGACACGGAAAATCAATCTGGGATCTCAACAATAGCTCCAAAAGCCCACACAACTTGTTGGGCCCCCACAAACGTGTCGTAGCCACCGCAAGGGATCCCAACAAGTGACGACGGGGCCCCAAAAATCGCACTTAGACAAAAACAAATTCACGCCGCTTCTCTTGAAAATCTCACTGGGGCCAAAACGTCGTGCCGGAGCCCCACAAGTTGCAGCTGGCTTCCCAAGTACCAATATATACCCGGAATGTCACCTTGCGGACGGAAAAATTGCGTCAAGGATCCACAAAATAAGAAGTCGTCGGACGCCGGAAGAGAAACCTGTTTGGGCACCGGAAAAAAGCACCGAGAGCCCGAAAAATCGTACCGGGTTCCAAAAATAGCCTGCAGGGGGCTTATAAAAATAGACTTCACCACAAAAACCACAAGGAGACTCCATCGAATCGACCAGAGCACCGGAAAATTAAGAATGGGTCCCGAAAGAAAATTATCCGAAGGGCCTTTCTACTCTCGATCGTGCAATCTGCGGAAAAAACACGTTGAGCAGCCGCAGTGGCGTACTAAATGGAAAAATTCCCCTCCCTAACGTTAGGCACCAAGGAAATACTTTTACCCATCGTCATTACCGTTCAGGTCTGCTGTGCTCTGATGCTTCATCAATGCCGGTGTGTTTTAGCCTGCATCTGATCGCTGAAGTATTTTTATTTAAGCCGGTGTGTGTTTGTTGGTGTGTGGAGTGAGGAGGAGGGTAACAGTGACGGTGACGGTGACGATAGATCCCAGCCTACTATATGGCACTGCAGTTGCATGCTATTACTCAGAGTTGTTATGTTGGTGAGTTCGAGTCTCACCTGTCGCTACTCTTCGCCCGCGACCAATCGGCGTGAGAGATTGGCGACGCTATATGACACAACGGTCGACGTGTCGTAGAACCAATGACCAACCAAGAGTTGTTATGTTGAAATGTACTGAGCACTGCTCTTTTAATTATGTGACTTCACCAGTTATTGGGCGATTTTCCCCGTCGGTGAGGATGCTGAATAAACATAGACATACATATCGTCGAATAAGAAATCAGAATTTCTGAGATCTGAAAATATAGTGGGCTAAATCCGATGAGTTTTTTTTAGGGGGGGGGTCTAGTGCTTTGGCACTTCGGCCCCCCCAATGTTTTTCAAAAATCGACACCCCTGGTTGGTTGGAATAGGATCCATCTTCAAGACGAATCGAGTTGTGGTCGAAATTTTGAAATCGGTCTATCATTTTGGAAGTTATGAGCATAAAACCGATTTGTTATACAAGGCAAAATAGCGAAAAAGCCTATTACACGGTGACCCCTCACTGCTAAACTACAATAGGCATCGCTCTGTTCGACACGGCAGCTAAGAGTACTTCAATGGGGCTTTCTGGTTTGTGGAATATTCCACAGGCCTCTGAACATCAGTGAAAAATGTATTTTCTTCATTTTGGTTTATCACCCCTGGCACTTTGGATTTTGGGTTTTGATGTATTTTTGTATCACTAACATGTTTTTGTGGTACACCGATGTGGATAAATATGAACCAAAAATCCCCCCATAATTGTAAATTTTAAACATCCCCCCCCCGGAATTATTGTTTTCAATTCATTTTGCTTGTTTTGCAAAATCAAATTGCGGGCCGACAAGACCTATCTTTTGTTTTGGGATCTAAGAAATCCATCGGTAACTTTAGGAGTGTTTCAACTTAGTTTTCAATACCTTACAATGCTAAGACAACGGGAAACAGTGTACCCTTAGAAAACTCGTACGATACTAAGTTCTCGGTCGATTACAAGAAATGAAACACTAGCGGAACTGCAATGGATAGGCCTGCAATTCACCAATGCTATATTATGATCTATCTCCTATAGGCAAAGGGATGTGGGCATTTGAAAACAGGGTATTTTGACAAAATAAAAGTTGACTTAAATATGAAAGATTTCAAAGAAAAACAAAATTCTTATATCGCATCACATAGCCATTCGACACCTCTACAATATTGCATTAAGTTGAAAAACATACATTGCAACACTCGGGTAATACATCGATTTTTCTTCATTTTGGTTTGTCACCCCTTGCATTTTGAATCTTGGGTTTTGATGTAATTTTTATATCGCGAACATGTTTTTGGGGCACACCAATGTGGATAAAATAATCCAAAAATTCCCCCAAGTCCAAATTTCGAACCTGTCCCCCTTCCCAATTATTTTCGAAAACTTTAAACTTTTTTTCCCAAAATCGAATTGCGGGCCGACAAGACCTATCTTTTGTTTTGGGATCTAAGAAATCCATCAGTAACTTTATGAGTTATTTAGCTTTAAGTTTTGAACATGTTACCTTCCAATGCTAAGGCAACGGGAAACAGTGTACCCTTAGAAAACTCGGTACGATACCAAGTTACCGGTCGATTTCCAGAAATGAAACACTAGCGGAACTGCAATGGACAGGCCTGCAATTCACCAATGCCATATTATGCTCAATCTCTTATAGGCCATAGGCATTTGAAAATGGGGCATTTTTTGGAAAATATAAGTCGCCTTAAAATCCAAGTTTTGGAAGAAAATCAAAATTCGTAGATCGCATCACGCAGGCAATCGACACCTCTACAATATTGTATTACGTTGAAAAAACATACATTGGAACATTTGGGTGTGAGCGGCTATCGTATCTATCGGAGTACTGATCGGATATATCGGATATATATATCGGATATAGATATATATCTATATCTATCGGAGCACTGATCTATCCGACCAAGACTCATATTCCTTTGTGCTGATATACGCGATGGTATTGCTGTCTGATGCCACTGTATCCAGCCGTGGACCGATATGGGCTGATGATCTCTATTTTGCAGCTTCACGCTTCTTGCATTTGGTCACGGCAACAGTAGCTCTGTCGAGGTTGTCGGGCTCACCTCGTCACGGCAGCAGTAGCTCTGTCGAGGTTGTCGGGCTCACCTCGTCACGGCAGCAGTAGCTCTGTCGAGGTTGTCGGGCTCACCTCGTCACGGCAGCAGTAGCTCTGTCGAGGTTGTCGGGCTCACCTCGCCTTGATGTGTGAGCTAATGGCTAAATGTGAATGGCTGCCTGTTTTCGAGAGTGTATCTCGTCCTGGATGGTATTTCGATGGCTTAACCCCATTACGGTACCTATCTGAGTTACTTAACCCCATTACGGTACCGATCTGAGCTACTCACTCCTGTGTACGAATGGGGTGGGTGGGTCTTCCCCCCCCCCTACGATCTTGGAAACTACTGAGAAGATTTTCCTGAAAGAAACGGTATTATATTCGTCATGCATTGAACTACATCTCAGTGTAAAACAATTGAAAATTGTTGCAATGGCGTATAAAGGGTTGCCAAAAAAGTACAAGTTTATTCTTTACCTTATACAGCTGCTACACTTATAATCTGATTTTAGTTTATGCAACCCCAAGTGACAAAAATGGATGGAAAATTAGTAATAGGGGTACCATTTTCAAAAATCAGAAGCTGTGCCAGGGCATGCCCAATGTCAGATATCCGCCCTTGGCAATGTAAATCAAGTTGATTTCATAAAACACACTTCCCTATCCTTCACATTATGATCAGAAATGGAATGTTAGGTTAATTTCCTTTCAATCAAAATACCCCGCATGTGCCTGATCTGGGCACACGTGGTCTGCCACATGTTCGACAAAGTTAACAGCATGTTGGAGGTCAGCATGTGTTGCAGTCTTCGAATATGTGAACAATAGTAGCCATTGATCAGTGCATATATATATATATATATATATATATATATATATATATATATATATATATATATATTTGTGTGTGTTTGTGTGTGTGTGTGTGTGTATGTGTGTGTGTGTGTGTCAAAGCTTGTGCAGCCAGAAAGCCGCCCTCAAGTGCGCAAAAAGAGCCCAAATCGGCTCGATGTGCTTTCCACAAGCCTGCCTTAGATCTACCCCTAATGAACATACAAAGTTAAATTTCAACACAATACGTCGAAAAGAACGTCAGGACACGCCATGACCCCCAAAAGCCTGCTCTCATTGGCACAGAAATGGCAGGTGAAAAGCCGGAGAAAGGGCCTTATCCTTCCCCCATACCCATAATATGCTTAAGTTGCCGGTAGTAGAGCATTGACCGCTGCTGAAGTGTAATACTATGTAAATCATACTGCTTGGGTTTTTGCTTGTTGATCACATACTGTTGTCGAATTGTCCGAATAGGCATGTCGATCATCTAAATCTTGCGACTCGGTTATATCGCCTTAACGATCGCTCAATGCGTAAGTAGAGTTGCTCTTTCAATCTTCGTACAATATATAAATCGCCATACAACATCTCCAGACGCGCCACTTCAATCTGTTTTTGTTTTGTACCGGAGCATTTTGGTACCAGAAGAAGGTGATGCGTATTGGGGCATGAGGGCTTAACGAATAATCGAAATCCTTGTGATATAGCCATTTGGGTCATCCTTTGTCAACTACTACTAAGCATTCCTGTCAATTAGTTTCGTTTGTCCTGGGACGAGTCATCACACCAGGTGGGGTATGGATAGCTGTTATTGCTTTAAACTGTCGGATGTTATTTCTACAGTTGGCAACTTGAACACCTTGCCGCCAATAAGTCACGACTGCGTAGTCGCAGTTTACCATGCAGATGAAGACAGCATTGTCCTTGAGTTTATTAAGTTCGCTATCAGGTAACGTATAGAAATATGGATATAAGCTGAGTCAATCAAGAAAATGTGGTTCATAATGAAATCATAGTCAGTGATCAAACGGGGTGCATCTATTTCCAAAGGCACCTATTTTCCAGGAATCAACCTTTAGATAGGGCTAGGTGCACCGTCGGCAAAATTACCAGGTGGTGGTCTCGATATTAGCCGGGGTTTCCCAGAATGTGTGTGTGTGATGGGGGGAGGGGTGCTCTGCGGCAGTGAGTTCAGCCCACTCCTCCGGACACGGAGCGGACAGCAGACTTCTGGGCGAACAGATAGACGACGCGCTATGCTTAGAAACAACTCCAAGTGATAAATCGCATGAGGGAATTATCGTTAAGGGGACACAAACAAAGCAGTGTACCTTGGTACCGTTTTAATATTGATTGATACATGATTAACATGTGATATGTTCACTCCCTTTCAGTGTTCACTTATTGTCCCACCTTCTACTACCATGTGATGTGCATCACAACTGCTAACCATAAGCCATATTTCGTCACAGAGCGGTAGCAATTCGTTGGTTATGTTGATTCACATCACCTCAATCGCATTTATAAAATAATGCAAGAATCTTACACGCTAGTGAGAATGGGAAGACACTCCATTGTGCATGGTCGTGCCAACAGTGCAGAAAACATCTGACATCCTATCCATCATAATGGGAAGACACTCCATTGTGCATGATCGTGCCAACAGTGCAGAAAACATCTGACATCCTATCCATCATAATGGGAAGACACTCCATTGTGCATGGTCGTGCCAACAGTGCAGAAAACATCTGACATCCTATCCATCATAATGGGAAGACACTCCATTGTGCATGATCGTGCCAACAGTGCAGAAAACATCTGACATCCTATCCATCATAATGGGAAGACACTCCATTGTGCATGGTCGTGCCAACAGTACAGAAAACATCTGACATCCTATCCATCATAAGTCGCCGGAATGAAGCCCTTTAGCAGTTTGGATGACGTCGCGGATCCAGGGCAAGTACGTGGCCACTCTGGTGTAGACACCTGGGACGCTCTTCTTGCCGCAGCCAATTCCCCAGCTGGTGATGCCCATGATTGCGCTGGTGCCGCCGAGGTCACAGGTCAGCGGGCCGCCAGAGTCGCCGTCACACGTGTCGACGTCGAACTCAGCTGTGCCGGCGCACACCATGCCCAGAGTGACGTTGCGACGACCGTAGAACTGCTGACACTGCGCGCGCGTGAACAGCGTCACGTTGCCCACCTGGAGCGCGTCGGGAAGAGCTCCCTTGTGGGATAGCCTGCCCAGTCCGGCCACCGAGCAGACCATGTCGGGGCTGTACGACACGTCGGGCGACGGCAGACAGGCCGGCTGCACGTGCTCCGAGAACGGCGCGGCACGTGCCAGCTCGACAAGTGCGATGTCGTTGTGTTGCGGAGTCAGTGCCCGGTGACCGGGGTGCAGGTGTGTGCGCCGCACAGGGATGCGGTGGCGGTTGCGGTTGGTTCTGCTCGAGCCGCCGTCGCCAACCACCACCGACAGCCTGTTCACACTGATTTGCTTCTCGTCGACAGTTGACTTTCCTTCGGACGATGTGATCAGCTTCCTTTCGAGCAAGCAGTGGGCAGCGGTAAGAACGAAGCGAGATGATATGAGTGTGGCGCCGCAGCGAAGTGTTGGCGAACTTTTCTTGATATCGTCCACGTGGGCGTGCCAGGGGTGGTCTTGGAGACGGCCGGCGGTGCCGCCGAGCACTCGGTTCAGGTCGCTGGTCTCCACCCGACACCGCGCTGCCACCTGCACCGACTCGGGCCGCTGTTCGGGTGCTTCACACACCAGGTAAACCTCACCGCCGCCGCGGCAGGCCTGCCGCACGCCAACTGCATGTCAGGTGGTTTGAGACATGGCAGGTGAATGTCAGGTGATCTGAGACACGGCAGGTG
>JAOTOM010004691.1:257500-322500 GCA_034440615.1 Ashinkailepas kermadecensis | reverse complement strand
AGTAGCATCGTCTGTTGTTTAACGACTCATCAGCTGCTTCGGCCCCAAGTGTTGTTGACCTTACATTCCAGATGAATGGGGAAGATGACTGAAATGTTAAGCAGCTAATAGGATTACAACCAGGAGCCTCACAGTTGCGAAACAAGCATGACGCTATATGACGAATTGTATCTTTCATGCGGTTTGGATATAAGGAAACGGAAAACGGGTCGGTATGCGTAAACGTGTTGCGCGTTTAGGTTGCAGCTTTATACTTCAAATTCTTGGCTTGAAAAAAGTATCGCTATGGCATCAACAACCAATATTTTAGATGTAACTATATCCATTAACGTAACTCTTCAAGAAAGGTGGCTGGTGCCTCATCCTCCTGGAAAATCCTCACGTTGGCCTCCAGCTCCGTAATGAAGAGACTTGTCAAAGCCAAGAAAGGCTTGGATGATGACTTGGCTTCCACACGTCGAGGAGACCGGTCACCCACGAATCTGAAGCGATCCTCTTGGCAGAGATCGGCGCTCTCATCACTCTCGTCGGTGCAGTCCTTTATTCCACTGTGAAACAACGGGTGCTATGCTTCAATACCGGCCGCCTCCGCTCCAGGTACTAAATACACCGGCTGTGCAAGTACCGTATGTACCGTATGCAGTACCGTATGTACTGTCTGCAGTATCGTATGTACCGTCTGCAGTACCGTATACAGTACCGTATGTAGTACCGTATGTGCCGCATGTACCGTATGCAGTACCGTATGCAGTACCGGATGTACCGTATGCACCGTCTGCAGTACCGTATGCAGTACCGTCTGCAGTACCGTATGCAGTACCGTATGCAGTACCGTATGCAGTACCGTCTGCAGTACCGTATGCAGTACCGTATGCAGTACCGTATGACCCGAGCCCTCCAATGCGCTATTAGTTCATCAGCCGTAGCGTCGCCGGGCCCTGCCAATAAGTTGTTGGAAGCTCCGCTCCTGCTGGCCATCGGTGCATCTGCAGCGGCATCTGCAGCGGCGGGAAACCTCCAAATCTACTTCTATCAGCAAAAACAGACAGGATTGTCGGTTCGCTTCGACCCAAACGATTGCGTTGTTTTTCGGTCAATATCTTGGGTTAAAATTGATGTTTACCGCTACCTACAGCTCTAGTCCCCCCAAAAGCCCAAAAGGATACGGTTTTCGCCACAAACTAGGTTGTTTGATCAGCAAGTGACCAGCGGCAAGCCCATGTCATTCGGAACTGGATAACAACTGAACAACACTCAAGCCTTTTGTACAATTCAAGTAATGCAGAGTTCAGCAGGTCTCGCAAAGCACATCCCCAGTATATTGCCATCTTTCTGTTTGCATTGTTAAATGAGGTCATAGTGCAAGTGAGGTTCTGGTACATGGCACGAGTGTTTGTGTATGCTAATGGTGGAAGATTTCTGACAAAGTTTGACATGCAAATTGCGTTCTATGATTCATGTCGAAACAAGTTGGTATTTCCAAGCATACATACAATTAAGTGGCTTAATAGGATGCATGTTGCTGCCACATGCATTGCTATTACAACTGCAATGCTCATCACCTGTGGTGTCCTCCACCCCGAAGAGCGGGTGTCAGTCTATGTTCCAGGAACTAAAAGCATGTTGCTGCCACATGTATTGCTATTACAACTGAAATGCTTATCACCTGTGGTGTCCTCCACACCCAAGAGCGGGTGTCTGCTTACGTTCTAGGAACTGAAAGCATCAAGAGCAGAAAGTGTTAGATTTTGGCGCTGTGTGTGGTGGGTAGCCGGCCAATGGCACATCCGCCTGTACTTACTGGATGGGAAGCCGGCCAATGACACACCCGCCTGTACTTACTGGTTGGGAAGCCGGCCAATGACACACTCGCCTGTACTTACTGGTTGGGAAGCCGGCCAATGACACACCCGCCTGTACTTACTGGTTGGGAGGCCGGCCAATGGCGCACCCGCCTGTACTTACTGGTTGGGAAGCCGGCCAATGACGCACCCGCCTGTACTTACTGGTTGGGAAGCCGGCCAATGACGCACCCGCCTGTACTTACTGGTTGGGAAGCCGGTCAATAGCACACCCGCCTGTACTTACTGGTTGGGAAGCCGGTCAATAGCACACCCGCCTGTACTTACTGGTTGGGAGGCCGGCCAATGCCACACCCGCCTGTACTTACTGGTTGGGAAGCCGGCCAATGGCACACCCGCCTTTGCTTACTGGTTTTGAAGCCGGCCAATGACGTACCCGCTTGGCTTGTACTTACTCGCACACGTCGACGGGCTGGATGCAAAATGAGCTGTCCAAGCATTCGAGGCCCGGTTGATACAGCGTGCATTTGCCGGCAGCGTTGGTGCACTCGACACTGACGTGTTCGTTTTTCACGCAGCTGCCATTTGAGTGGACCAGGACACACTGTCCTATCATGGTCTCGTTGCCGAAGCACAGCGTGCGCGTGATCACGTAGTTCTCCGGGTCGGGCCCGGCCGGGTAGCCGCGTCCGTTGACGAAGAACCGCTGGACACGGTCGAACCCCAGTTGGCGGCAGGCCATGTTGGCCTCCCTGATGCCGAACCTGTCGTCACACACGGCGCCCCATCGCCCACGATGGTGGGCCTCCAGTCGACCGGTGCCCGGTGCGTTTCCGTCGACCAGTCGCAACGAAGTCGGCCCAAGGTCTGCCTGGCAGTCGATCTCGTCCGACAGGTCGTCGCAGTCCAACGCGCCATCACAGCGAGCCGTTGTCTTGTTCACACAAATCAGGTCCGAACACTGGAAGCCGGGGCACGGCTCGGACCGACTGAGCACCACATACACGTTGTCGGTGCCGGAAGTTTTCAGCTGCAGCGCTCCCAGGGGCAAGTGGGTGGTGAAGCAGCTGCTGGTGCTCGTGTCGTACATGATGGCGCGGCAGGACGGGTCGACCAGGCACAGATGCTGGCAGGGACGCAAACCATATTTGGAGTACTTAGAAAATACGGCGTTGAGATTCTCGAAGCTGAGTTTGAACGTCTTGTCTGGTATACGCTGAGAAGAAAAGGAAAGCAAAAGTGAGCGAGGTTATGGAAATGATTCTTGACATACAAGAGGTATTTGGATGATCGATGAAAATGAGACGTCAATTGATATTTAAATTAGTATTAAATATCAATTGACGTCTCATTTTCATCGATCATCCAAATATCACAACTTTGCATACAAGAGGTAGTTAATGGTAACATATTGCATTCCTCCTTGATAGATCACTAATTGAAAATGCTTGTGTAATCTGCTAAGCAACTTGAGTCTTGAGTAGCGGCCACGATAGCCATTCTTCTATTTTGGTGATGCCTTTTCAGCATTATATATTTTCATGTTTGTTAGTCGATAGCATAGCAATGGATTTGATCTGAGCAACACATATCTTAGTTTGTGGCTTAACAGACCTCGTGCCAGGTCATTCCAGGAAATAAAGGTGTCACACACGCATATGAAATGGAGGAATTGACGGTTTATCTTCCTCGACAGTCAGGAGTGGATAATATAGCAGGTATGCAAACATGCTACAACACCGGTATTGTGCTGGCAGCAACTACTTTACTTGTCCATAACCTGGTGCTCTTGCAAATCTTTGCAAAATATGTGCGAAATGTCTGCTTTGCCAACTTCCTCCATGCTACGCCTGTTCATATATCAGGACCCATTTAAGATGCAGTGTAGACCATGATTTTATATTTGTCCGCTAAATCTAAGGACACAGTCTTAAAACATAACGCTCGGTGACAGACATCAAGCTTTTGCTACGCCCAGACCGAAAACTGCCACGAGCCAGTGGCAGTTTAAAATGCTCATCGCTCTTTCTGGTAAGGGAGAAACTACCAAACAATGGAATGACGAGTAATTAATAATCATTTTAGCTAATCTCCAGTAAAATACGAATGATTTCGTGTGTGGATGGTCTCTTCACAGAAGGTGATACATTTTCAGTTAGGCTGGGTTGAATTCCTTCAATAAATATTATATTAAGTTAGGCTCTGTCGGGTTAAGTCAATAGTCCGGTTACGCTAGGGCAGGCTTGGCTGGGCTAGCATTGACTACATTGACTTAGGCTAGATTGTTTTGGGCTATGCCAGTGTGGATACGTTTGGTAAGGTGCATGGTCTTCAGTATTAGCCATGACGCGAAATCATGCGCTAGC
Organism: Ashinkailepas kermadecensis; assembly: GCA_034440615.1. Lineage (NCBI taxonomy): Eukaryota > Metazoa > Arthropoda > Thecostraca > Neolepadidae > Ashinkailepas > Ashinkailepas kermadecensis. The sequence continues at coordinate 318,332 of JAOTOM010004691.1, read as the reverse complement.
TCCATGGTAGTAATTTGGAAGCCGCTAGTACGCGTATGCTTGTTTACACTCACTAACAAAAACTATGCGTTTTATCATTAATATTTTGCCAAAAAGTGTTATACATACCAAAGCGCAAACAACCCGTTTTGGTTTCATAAAGACATACAGACATAAAAGATCAGTGCAACTATGAGCCACAAGGGCACTTCTTGGTTGCACTCTGGACACTGAACCAGTTGCCCACCAAATCCGTCGATCAACCCTCCCTGGAATACAGAAAAACAAGCCCCCTATTCTTATAATGATTGTCTATGCTGTTTTAAAGATGTTCAGTGTGTTGCTACTGACAATGGTTTCTGGCAACTGGTTCCAGTGTTCTACTACCCTGTTGGTGAAGAAAGACTGTCTTAACCTTGTCCTGCTGTGATTCACTTTAATTTTGAATTGATGACCTCTAATTGCATCATTTCTGTTAAATTCAAACATTTCCCTGATATATCCCTGTCCCTGACCATGAACAAAGTAAAGACCTCGATGAGATCTCCTCTCGGCCTTCTATATCTAAGTGAAAACATATTCAATTTCTTCAATCTTTCCTCATATGCCAGGTTGCCTATACCATCAACGATTTTTGTTGCCCTCTTTTGTACTCTCTCTAAAAGCCAACAATCTTTTTCATAACTAGGGGACCAAGATTGGACACAGTATTCCAAATGTGGCCTGACGTATGCACAGTAAAGCTTCCTGATGATTTCCTCACTTTTGTATGATACATTCCTATTTATTGGCCCAAGCATTCTTAGTGCCTTCTTCCTGGCTTCTTTGGTCTGTTCTGATGCCCCCAACTTTGTGTTCAAAATAACACCTAAGTCCTTCTCCTGCTGAGTCACAGATAGTACTTGGCCACCCATCAAGTACGGAGCCTTCACATGCTGCCTACCTACATGCATGATTTTGCACTTATCAAAATTTAATTTAATTTGTAATTTTTCAGACCATTTCACAAGCTCGTCTAAGTCTTTCTGCAGCAAGACCTGCTCATTGTGCCCTGTTATTGCCCTAAAAACCTTCAAATCATCCGCAAATTTCAATACCTTACTGCATAGGCCACTTTCAATGCTATTTACAAATATAATGAACAATAGTGGCCCAAGTACTGACCCCTGGGGGACTCCAACGGTCACTGGTTATTTTCGGTTCTGGTTTTCAACACATGCATATGAAATTGCTCTTTGTACAAGGAATGCGCACTTCTAAACATACATATTCCTTTTTCTCAATAATCTCGCTGATGCAATTGACCACATAGATTCCTTCAAGGCGGACAGTTTGACATTGTCCTAATTTATCACCAGCCGAATTCCCCCTGAAGCACATCTCCCTTACATGGGATATCCGCCCTTGCCATCTTTGAAGGAGAAATACGTCAAGTCGGACAATCGACCACAGCTTATATTCATGGTTCTACGTTAGGCGTCAGACGCAATGTTAATGCGGACATCGGGGTATCTCCAGTAAAGAAAGAAAACAGGTAGGTTCCTGATGCCATTCAAGAAATCTTAAATATGTGTCGCGACAAGCGCGCCCGGATGCTCACTGGTGTGCGCGCGAAGAATATAGTTACAATTTATAAGACTCTTTCCACAAAATATGATGCGTAGTGCCGTTACGAAAGTTAGCTTGCCTTCAGACGTCAATTTCGTTGCCACTTACAGTGATATATTGCGCATATTGCTACTTCGCGTAATGTCTTTTGGAACTATTTTCCACCATAGACGGTGGGTCGACGGCGGGTCGACGAGGCGGCGGCGACGCCCGCGGCCCGCGGCCCGCGGCTCGTCCCCGACCGCCCACCATTCATAACATGGCGGTGCGCGGAACCATACCCTGAATGTTAATGGTCCCCAACGCCAAAGTTACATTACAGTGTAGGTCTTCGATTTGTGGACATTCATCGTCTGTTGTGCTGATAATGCGTGAAACAATTAAACATTCGTGCATATATCACTGATGGCCTTATATTTTAGGGTCCAAATCCCCAACATAATTTTTCGTGATCGCAACTCAGCTTAACGTTCCACGAATTCATGGCATTATAGCACAGTGCTGCGACTTTTTAAAATTCCTCGCCCGTTTATCTGATATTGCGGCAAACAATTATAAATTAATGGATGCAGAACCCACGACTAAGACCGCCACCAGGATCGCTAGTTATCGATTATAAGATCAAATTCATGCGTTTTTGTACAAGTGCTTTACTGGGATAATAACTTCAGATGTTTTTCTTTACATGTATCGCACTCCGGATGCCCTTGCTCGAAAATTGGTGTCGGAATTGTGGGGTTGAAAGTAGCACGTCGTCAATCCACTGATGTTGCAAATCGCATCAATGACGGCATCGTTTTGGGGGTCCAAATCCCGAACATAATTTTTCCACAAGCTGACCGCAACTGAGCTTAATGTTCGCCGAATTCACGATATTATAGGGCAGTGCTGCGACTTTTTGAGATTCGTGGCTGGTTTGCTTGATATTGCGGCAAACAATTACAAATTCGTGGATGGATCAATGACGGCATTATTTTGGGGGTCCAAATCCAGAAGCGAATTTTTCAACCAGATGATCGCAACTAAGCTTCACGTTCACCGAATTCATGACATTATAACGCAGTGCTGCGACCTTTTGAGATTTGTGGCCCGTTTTCTTGATATTGCGGCAAGCAATTACACATGTGTGGATTGATCAACGACGGCATTGTTTTGGGGGTACAAATCCCGAACCGCATTTTCAACAAAATGACCGCAAGTGAGCTTAAAGGTCGCCGAATTCTTGATATTATAAGGCAGAACTGCGACTTTTTTAGATTTGTGACCCGTTTTCTTGATATCGCGGCATGTAAGTACAACTTCGTGAATGGATCAATGACGGCATTATTTTGGGGGTCCAAATCCCGAAGCTAATTTTTCAACAAATTGATCACACGGTGATTCAACTGCTACCCTCTTACATCTGCCTTTGCTCCTTCAGCGCCCCCGTACGCGCTTTATTCTGGTATACAAAGGGCATCGCAATTATCATGGTCGCTTCGAATATCTGTTCTGCTGGCCGGACAACATTCGCTGACACGTAGAAAATGTGAACTGAAGGCTGTCGATAGAGAACAGATCGAATACAGATTTGGCCATTAGGGGATGAAAGTAGAAGAAAAACTTAAATAGTAGTGTAGACCGGGTCTAGTTGATTCAATTTTGGCGAAACGGAAAATAACTAATCACCTTGGAGGGATAGCGAGGAGATAGCTACACTTACGCCAAGTCTATAATGCCTCTGTATCATCTCCGGTAATTATTTTTCGTCGCATCCTCTGAGCTGTCCATCAGAGAGCAAAACATAGCGCAAACACCGGTTTGTCAACTTACCCCGCTGTAGTGGTATGTTGTTATTGACGACGGGGTAAGTTGATAAAATGTAAGTTAAGTAAAATATATTAGCTACAGGTGCCATTGCCTTATGCCATATAAGAGGTCCATATTTCACGTTTGCAGTAATACTACTGGTTTGAGTCCGGGCTGACCATAGCTCATGGCTTGTGCTATTTATGAAATGCGCAAGTGTTCATTCCGTACCTGCACCTTTTCCTTCGTTCAGTCTTTTTCATCGGGTGAGAAATGCCCGTAGACACATTGAATAAGATTATTTCCAAGTAGTGTTTGCAGACACATTAATAAATCTAGGCAATTATGTGCATATTTTATTACATTACCAGCTCATGAAAGGTTGACACAGCCTGATGTTTATTCGGACTGATTAAGTTCATGCAGGCTGTATCAATTTACCCCGCGTTTGTTTTGGTGCAGGCCGCAGCATGTCATGCAACATTGCAAGTTCAGTGTAGCGGCAAACGATAAAAGCATTTCACTTTTGCAAAGCTGAGGAAAAATGGTAGCGACAACAGACACCTAAAAAGTTAGCAAGTGGGTGAGAAATTAGAAATTAAAGGCGAAGCACTAGTGACATTCGAGTTTTACTTTCCATCCATCGTCTCCATCGTCACCACATCGTCACCACTCCGCAACCGCCTGTCGAAATTACTTCCGCTTGTCTTTGCCGCGAGAGTGGGTGCCAGCAGCAACAAGTGTGGTAGCCATGGCAACTGGCTTTACACTTTTGGAGAATATGCTGTTGTATCAGCAATCCCGTGCATCAACTAGACCCGGTCTCCCCTACTCTTTGTATTATCAAACACACCTCTCCAGATCTGCCACTGGATATCGGGGGTAGGTGGAACGTGCAGCACCTCCATATTATGGACCTTAGTTCTTGCACAGAAATACTCCTTACTGTATGTTCTGCAGGGACTTTTGAGCTGATATGCTAGTAATTCCAGCACTTGGAAAAATATTTTGCATGCTGAACTCGAAAAAGACGCATACTTTTTTCAATGGATCCGACTGTGCTGAATGCCAAAAAAAAGACCTAAAACAAACATTTCGGCTGGGATAGTTTGCGCGGAGCCGTTCTTGGACGACGCACTCATCACAGACATTTGCAATGTGTGCCCACATGGAGACGTGTGCATTTGGCTTAATGCAGACGGTTAGCAGAGCTGGTAATATTTCTCCTAAAAAATGACGCGACGTTTTTTTAAAACTCATGTGCACCGAAAATGCATTAGAAGGTGCATAATGTGTTCAATCTTCATACGATGAACACAGATGCTGTCAATATACTGTGCTTGTCAAATTATTAGCCATACTGTGCCCATATTCACGAGTTTAAACACACATACTGGGGTTCCAGACGTTTCCGCTAGATTCGCGTCGATTGGTATGTCGGCTAGGTCGACCTTTTTTAAGACTTTTTCGAAATATTTTGCTAACTTCCCCTATCCAGATACAGTTTGTATGCTGATTCCGAATATCAACTTCTTTTGAACTTCTTCGACTTTTCTTTGCCCGCACGGATTGATTGAAAGTTTTCTAATTTTTGATTTTTCATACATTTTGAGCTGTGGTTACCAATAGAAGCAAAATATAGCTTAAACTAGTAATTTTTGTGAAAGCTTGGCCAATGGAGATTCACTTGACAGCAGAATCAGTGCATTTCAGTGCACCATTGATATATAACATTAACTTTTAAATGAAGCGTTTTCATAGTTCAGGTTTTCTTCATAGATTGCGCTAGTGTCAGACGTCTCGCTCCATACTTTGCATTGGGCGATATTGTGGCGAACATGTAATATTGACTACCAGATTAGTTATTAGATGTTAAACTAGATATGCTAACCATTCTTTTCAAGCATATGGGTGCGAACTGGTGGCCATCAGTGTCCTAGAATAAGCATTTTAATCGAAAATTTGCAGATGTTAGCAGAATACACGATGAGCTTTCATCTCCTAAATGTTTCGCACAGCGAGATATACTTAGAATGTAATAGATTCTAACAATTGAGATCGATGAAGTATTGATGGAGCCTACAAGCCAAAATGTACGTCGTCGACATGTTCAATGAACATGTCGACGACGTAGGTGCATTGTTGGGGGCACCAGAGGACCAAAGCTGCAGTGTATAGGTTGCGTTGGTCGAGTGACGTTGCTGAAATGGAGAAACATGGCAGCACAGCCAATGGCATGCGCTTCCCGAGTCGAACCCGGCTCAACAGACGAGCAGTCCAGGAGCAACAAAATGATGATATACCCGAAGAATCTGCCGATGAATCAGATGAGTATGCCATGCCTTATTGGCACTTACCAAAGAGAAGCAAACCACAAAATCTGACTGTCGTTGTAGAGACACTGGACGCAATCGATACTGGCACAAGAAATGGGTCTAAACTACTGACATCGTTTCTGTCGCTTTGGGAGAAGGAAGTGTGAGTGTAATCACCAAATCGAAAGTGCAAAAAGCTATTGATGTGAGCAGAAAGTGTAGAATAGATAAAGTATATGATATGGAGAAGGATTGTACTGCTGTATTTTGTGATGGCTGTGACGACCAGACGAAAGGGGAGGGCATTGTCAAATTGGCTTGTATGTTGTATGAAAAGATGAGTGTACGCCATGTCTCGGTAAATATGCATCCCGGGGATGTGCATGCAGGCCATTTTGCGTGTGACGGAAAGCACACCGGACACATTGTCGCACAAAAGCTCAATTTTGTTTGCATGATCGTATGGTAGATGTGCAATACATTGCTTTCATTGGTGGTGATGGACCCAACCAGATTGTTTGATGGAAGGAGGATGGATGGCGCATTTTGAACAACTGATGGGGCGACTTGTGGGTAAAATTATTTGCTTGTGCCACCAGGCGGAATTGCCCTATCGAGCACTGCTCGGTCTGCCGGACGGAAACAGCCGAGCCCAGAACGTTCTCTGGGCCAATCTGAAAATATATTGCAGGAAATGTCCACAAGCTAGATGTCGTTGCGTTTGCTGCAGCAACCAGTGAGGATTTTCTAGAGCTGCCATCACGTATTGAGCAGGGCCTAAGCACTGACATGAGACTGCTGTACCAATGTGCTAAGTCTGCGACCAATGGTATCACTGATGGGATGCGAGATCGTGTACATGAACAAATGTGCATGGCGAGATGGTACACGGGCCAGCTCCGTATTCTACGCTATTATTTATCTGTATCTGAGCCATCTGTACCATTATGCAGCCTTGTGAAATATGTTGTGTGTGTGCATGTGTGTGGATGTGTCAACTGTGATGGTAATGAAACAGAAGTGGGATGTGGTGCATGGACCCGGCCAGCCACCTGTGCGAGGAGATGAGACGACAGAAAAAAACATTTTCACGGCATCGAGATGGAAACCATTGAACAGACCACGACGAGAAACATGCGTATGGCGCAACTCAAAACCGTTATGCTGGCCATGCTCGGCGACAATGACCAAGCGGTCAGGATGGAGGCTGTCAACATGCTTAAAACCGTGCGCCAAAAGAAAAACCTGTACACGGAATGCAGCGCCATGCGGCTATTCAAATCTCCGCGCGTAGATCGGTGTGCTGAGTCATACACAGAATCGGTTAACGTTCATGAGCGTGTGAAAGACGGCCAAGATATAGAACCGCCCTTAACACGAAAAAATTGTGAGGAAAACATACTAAAGCTCATCAAAGACCACTTCAGACAAGAGCTCCTTGTCACTCACAGTCAACCGAGAGGTCGGTAAAACTGATAACTGAAGCGTCGGCAGTGGTGGTCGGTGCCGTACGACAGGACGCAAACGCTCTAAGCGAAATACAATTTAGAAAAATGTCCCCAGATCAGGCCACGAATAAAGTGCACAAGGATTGGCGCACGTGATCATCGTGGCCGTGAGACGTCCGCTGCAAACCGTAATGCGTATGCAATGAAAGCATGGCATGACTAAATACAGAACGTAATGTAATACGTCTGTAATGGATGAAGTGCTTCTGATGGGCTCATCTATCAGAATCTGACGGAGGCCGCTTCCAAGTTCATTACATATGCCTATAACCAGCAACGTAAAGTTAACGCTTTATTTTGGTATGTCAGGAGGAAAATGATTGCAGTGGTGGCTTGTGCACCCCGCCAACATTTTATCGATCTTAACACTTAGAATCTATTAGATTCTAAGTGTATCTCGCTGTTCAAAATATTTAGGAGCTGAAATATCAACGTGTATTCTGCTAATATCTGCAAATTCGCTATTTAACTGCCTACACTTGGACACTGATAACCACCAATTGGCATCCATATGCATGAAAAGAATTGTGAGCATATCTAGTTTACCATCCAATCATTAATCTAGTCGTCAATATTGCCTGGTCGCCACAATATCGCCAAATACAAAGCGTGGAGCGAGACGTCTGACACTAGCGCCATCTATGAAGAAAACCTGAACTATGCGAACGCTTCATTTGAAAATTAATTTTCAGTATCATTGGTTTATCAAAGTTATCTGATCTTGCTGTCAAGTGAATCTCCACTGTTCAAGCTTTAACAAAAATCACTAATTTAAGCTATATTTTGCTTCTATTGGAAACCACAGCTCAAAATATGCCCAAAATTCGGAGTTAGAAAAACTTAAATCGATTCGTGCGGGCAAAGAAAAATCGAAGAAGTTAAAAAGAAGTTGATATTCGGAATCACATCAAAAACTGTATTATAATAGGGGGAGTTAGCAAAACATTTCGAAAAAAGTCTAAAAAGGTCACCCTAATGTCGGCGCCCGTTTCCCGTCGGTGTACACACGCCATGAATAAGCATGGATACATGGCCAATAAGTACTCTTGCTCTTGCAGTTGGGTAAGGATAGGTGCAGGTGTTGGTTGTGCATTCAAAGTGCAAAGCTAATCTTCCGAAATATAAGCTATCATCAGTTCACCGCACTGCCCCGAATTGCAGAAATCGGTGGCATTTATTCCTGAAATGAATTCGCCACATCTGAAGCTGGACAAAAAAGAGTGTAACTCTACATACTGTCAAAAGAGCGCGATTGCAGCACGATGCTGTTCTGTTGCCCGACCCTGCGCCGGCAGTACGGGGGTCGTAACACCAGCTTCTTGTCATAGCTTACCCAGTGCTTTGTGTGGCGCCTTACACTGGTGTTCATAATCACATGCACGGCCCCAAGTTAGATGCCTGCGCAGCGCTCATTTGGTGTTCAGCACCAAGGCAGGTGCCTGCACGATGCTTTTAACAGCTTCACAGCGCGGTTAACATACCTGGTAGCTGGCTGCGAGCACTTCACAGATGCTCTCGTCTCGACCATTGTCGCAGTCACGGTCGCCGTCGCAAATATATTTGATCCGGGTGCATTCCTTTGGTGAACATTGAAACTGCAGTGAGGATCTGCACTCGCGAATCTCCTCAGGAACTGTAAGCACGAATATGATTGTTACCATTGGCTTTGACAATTGGTTTCGACGGCTGGTAGCATACACACGACACGTGTTACATTTGTTTAGAAGACGCATCCTTTGCTACGCGGCTGACTCCTAAATCCTGAGATAAACATGGACACTTTAAGCAATGCGATATATCAGCAGAACATTTCAGGGACAACATGCATGGATACAGCTGTCGGTGAAGCATAACACTTTATGGTATCGGAAATCAAAGTAATGCATGACGTAACCTCTTTGATTTGCGGGGGCGGGGCGGGTGGTTGGCTTGTTCCGTATCTCTGCCAAGCTGCAATAATGTCATTTAAATTTGCTGGCATATGCTGGTAGGAATGAACAACAATAGTGGTGAATTCAGGAATATTCAGCTAGACAAAACCTAACAAATTTGGCTGGTAAATCGCAGGTATCTTTCAACTATACGTATAGGGCTATGCACATGGAGTATGGAGGTGGGCCTTTAGATCTACAATGGGAGGTAGTAAACTTAAGTCATTGAAGAAGACATTCATTTAGGTATACTAGTCTCAAGTGACCTCAAACAGAAAAAGAAGGTGGCTCAGCTAAGAATACGGCAATTCGAATGCTATGAATGAATATGAGTGTTAAATATACAGGTAAAGAAGGTACAACAAAATTATACTTAGCCTCTGTGCAACCCCACATGGAATATTCTCATCAGAACGACACGATTGAGATGTTTGTGGTGGTAAAAGGTGTAGATGTCAGCTCAATGATGCTCTTCTTTTTAGGCTTTCACATAGTGGTCATCAATTCAGGGTAGACAAGTCAAGGTGTGGAACAGTTTAATGCCAACAAGTTTCGGTCAAAGTGTGGTTGATCAATGAAATATGCTGCCTAGCGGAAAATCCCACATGGAATATATTTAAAAATGGGACGAATAAATTCATTGGATTCAACAATTTCTTTGTTTCTAAGCTGTGTAGGGGGATAGAAATTAAGGTGAATGGAATGGGATCAATGCTAGCAGATGTTTTATAAAACATTCATACATAGAGAAATATGCTACTAAGACCTATGCATGGTAGTGGATTTGGTACCTTCCGTCAGGTATGTGATGCTGACGAGACCGGCCATGGGAACACAATGGGGTAGATTGCTTCTAGATCCTAGAGCTCAGGATATATCATTGATTAGACTGTTTCAGTCTCTTTTCTTTCTTCTGATAATATTTTATCCTAATAGGCTTAACCCATATGTGCCCCTGTGGCTCTTAGCAAGCCTTCACACTTGATGACTTTATGACTTCATGATCCTTTTGAAGCCTTCCAGTTAAAGTGTACGAGTAATAGGCGAAGCACCGATGAATGGCCACGGAACTCCCCGGAATGCCTGGTGCTATGGTGAAAATCGACAAATAGATCAATGAGCCTGCTATGTATAGCCTGCTCTGCTGCCCCTTTGAATACATTCACGATTTTAAAAGCTTTTCACAGTTTGCTTTTATTGAATGAATAACAAGGGAAAGAGCAGAAGTGGCCCGAGTCATCAAAATGCGTGTGAGGCAGACAAAGTCACGACTACACTCCCTCACCCAAAAAAATGTTCTCGGATTTTGCCCATTTTGCTACTGGGTTCCGAAAATTAAACAACTGATTTTGTTCTCGCTCCCCAAATATCACCTTGGACTTCAATATCACTTTTTGAGATCTTTCGTTTGCGCCTAAGACCACTACTACACCGGGGAAGGGGGACTGATAAAGCAATTTACACACCTTAAAAAGGAAGTTGCCGAGGTTAACTTCCTGCAAGCGGTCTTCCTGACATCCATTAAATTGGCAAGCAATTAAATAGCTCTACTGCATTTCCACTCCATTTGTAGATGCACAATTATACAAATATGCCATGAAATGCCATCCAAACGTGAATGCATATATCAATCCAAAGTCGAAAGATGAGGAATGGTTAGGAACGTAAAAACTATAGCACTCACCTGGGTTTCCCAAAGCAGCGCTGGCCTCCCTGATCCTATCTTGATGCATATAATTTTCCTCATACGATAGATAAGAAAATATAATTTTAAGGATTTATCAGTGGAATTTCTCATGCCTGATGATGGTCATTATTTGCAAGATTGTTATAAGATATCATAGATATAGATGTAGACGGAACATACATTTCATAGATATATGAAGGTTATCACGAACAGGATATTAGGTCCACACATGGATACACATGGAAATCGATTTGGAAGGCTCAGAGCAAATCAGACAAATAAATTATATTTGTATGCAACAAAAAAAACTTGTTGCGGCTCACCGAGCAATTACTTCCTCTACCATTTCCTTTGGGAAGTCATATATAAGGAGTATATTCTTTACGTAAATCATGCTACTTAGCATTGATACAGCAGATGATGTGGACACCTTCAGTAGCGTAATAATATTAGGCGATCCAACGTCAGCTGGTTTAAGCGATCCAACACCAGCAGGTTTAGGTGATCCCAGCATCCGTAGATTAGGTTAGATTAGATCAGGTTAGGTTTTATTGTTGTTGTAATAGTACGTTATTATTCAATGCATACTGCTCACCCGAAGCAATTTTTGTTTTCAGTGCACTTGCTATATTTTGCTGAGGTGGGGCAAGACATGCATCTGCATTGTCAAAACTGTTTTTGGTGTTCAAAAAATACTATTTGAATGATATTGATGCTCAGTTCTGGGTGAAATTACTGATTCCTGAGATGTAAGCACAACTTGCAGTGTTTATGTCCAAAAAGAAGTTTTCACTTGCCAAATAAATGGATGTCAAATTCATTCAAATCACATCAGAAAACACCAGAAAACAGATTGTGGATAAAAATTGGCCTAGGCGCTCCTATGTAAATATTTATCCAAACTGCATGCATTGTGCGGATCCAGAAAATTGGTTTTCAGTAGTTTGGTAGGGCCAAGCAAAACCTAATTTTAATATATTTTCAACCTCTTTTAATTTGGAAAGCTTTGTATAAACTAAGCATGAGCTTAGATAAACATTGTGCCATATAATGCTAGTAGTTGTTGCATCAAGTGAGATTGAGGACCAATTTTCCTCCCAATCCGGCTGTTGGGGTGGGGTTAAAATGTCCATTCTTGATGCGCCAGTGAATGCATGGGAATTACAAAGCTGATTAAGCATCACATTAAAGCCCAGTGCAAGAACCCACTTGTCATGAACATACTTCTTCATTGGGCTTTCGGTTCTAGAATTGTCCGCCTCTCGTGCCTACCGATGTAGGTAGGTAATTTACTCCTACCCCACAATGTCGCACACTCCCCTAAATTCACAAATCAATTGAAACTTTTGGTGTGAAACATTGGCATTAGCAAACATTAGCTCGAAAGTGACCTTCACGTAATAGCGATTTCCATCGAGAGAATATTGCAGTCGAAATAAACGTTTTCGTTCATCTGACGAAGGCCAGATACCCTGCGCCTGTTATGAAGCGAAAGCACAGTAGGTATATGGCGATATCTGCCGCAGGATTGCCTAATTCAGGGGAATGCCAGACCAGGGATAGAGCTGCTTTAAATTTAAGATGTAAACGTGAACATAAATATTCGCTATAATTCCGAGTCACCCATCTACATTTGTCCCCTTTTTCAACTTTGCTACGTTCCAGTAGATTAAATCATAGTTTCGTACGAAAATACATAGTATCTAAAAATACTTTCCAGCTCTACTCAGTGAGGGACTGCATAAAGTGTCTTAATGGGCGGATCGCCTCTGGGAAAGAGTCTTGCTTTGATTTCGTATCGTGTTACTAGTACAAGTCCCTGAGACAGCTGAATCTGAGGAATTGCTTACAAATCGCACCATTTCATCTTGCCTGTCTTTCTGGCAATTATCAATTCAAACTGATATTTTGTTCGGAGTTCTACCGTTTGACTCGTTGTGGCCTGGTCAATCTGAGTGCTATGTTGTATTTGCACCCGTACTGAATTAATTATTAACTTGCCCTTTAACCATAAATGATACAAAAAGCACACATTCAAGTATAGGAAACACTGTCTTTCGACCTGGGGCGTATTTCTGGAGCATTGTGTGAAATACATTATTGTATTACCCCCTAGGCTGAGGTACCTACTTACCTGAATCCGGGATATGTGGTGGGCATGCTGGTATGTCGCAGTATTCATACTGTTCGGCGCTGGTGAAACACCAGGGCCGCTGGTCGCCGTCCGGGTTTCGGCAGAAGTTCTCCGAGAGCGTGGGGCTGACGAGGCCGGGGATGCCGGCCACCGACGACCAACTGAGACAGGGTCGGTCCGACTGAGCCGTGCGCACCGTGCCCGTGTATTGGTCGGCGCGGCCCGAGGCACACTCTGTGGGTATGGCGTGTCAGCGTCACGGTAACGTCTACCCGCTCACTGGTCCACGGTAACGCCTACCCGCTCACTGGTCCACGGTAACGCCTACCCGCTCACTGGTCCACGGTAACGTTTACCCGCTCACTGGTCCACGGTAACGCCTACCCGCTCACTAGTCCACGGTAACGCCTACCCGCTCACTGGTCCACGGTAACGTTTACCCGCTCACTGGTCCACGGTAACGCCTATCCGCTCACTGGTCCACGGTAACGCCTACCCGCTCACTGGTCCACGGTAACGTTTACCCGCTCACTGGTCCACGGTAACGCCTACCCGCTCACTAGTCCACGGTAACGCCTACCCGCTCACTAGTCCACGGTAACGTTTACACGCTCACTGGTCCACGGTAACGTTTACCCGCTCACTGGTACACGGTAACGTTTACCCGCTCACTGGCACACGGTAACGTTTACCCGCTCACTGGTCCACGGTAACGTTTACCCGCTCACTGGTCCACGGTAACGTTTACCCGCTCACTGGTGCACGGTAACGTTTACCCGCTCACTGGTGCACGGTAACGTTTACCCGCTCACTGGTGCACGGTAACGTTTACCCGCTCACTGGTCCACGCACGGGTATGATAAACATGCACGTCCACAAAGACGCAGACCAGGAGAAGAAATAGGGGGAGGTGCACGGCGCCCCTCCATGGCCACGGGAGTGGACCCTCACCCCCGTGACATTTTATTAGCCCCACCTGAGTTGAAGTAGGCACCCCTCGAGGTCAGGGAAGTGTCCTTGACGGTATGTAGGCGCCCCTGAACATCATGCCCCCTTGGCAAAACCCTAGCTCCGTCAAGTATTCCCGAGATATGCCGAGGAAAAGCGTACAAGCAATTCTGGTGGCAGTCCCACTGATGGCTGCCGCGCTCGAGGTCCACGTTACTTTGCCAATGTGGGAAACAAGCTGCAGTCCCACTGATGGCTGCCGCGCTCGAGGTCCACGTTACTTTGCCAATGTGGGAAACAAGCTGCAGTCCCACGGATGGCTGCCGCGCTCGAGGTCCACGTTACTTCGCCAATGTGGGAAACAAGCTGCAGTCACGCTGCGCGTTCTTTCTTACAATGTCAAACCAGCGGCACACATACAATCGAAGACAACATTCCGTGTTTTCCTGGGCGTGATCGCATTGCGTCTGCCTTCGCCTGATTACGGTCTTCAAATGAAGCTCGGCTGTTTTCGCATGGCTGTGGCACGACAGTCTGTGTAGGCCTCGCGTGGACCAGGCCTGCCTGTGGCTGTGGCAACGACAGTCTGTGTAGGCCTCGCGTGGACCAGGCCTGCCTGTGGCTGTGGCACGACAGTCTGTGTAGGCCTCGCGTGGACCAGGCCTGCCTGTGGCTGTGGCAACGACAGTCTGTGTAGGCCTCGCGTGGACCAGGCCTGCCTGTGGCTGTGGCAACGACAGTCTGTGTAGGCCTCACGTGGACCAGGCCTGCCTGTGGCACGACAGTCTGTGTAGGCCTCGCGTGGACCAGGCCTGCCTGTGGCTGTGGCACGACAGTCTGTGTAGGCCTCGCGTGGACCAGGCCTGCTGTGACACGACAGTCTGTGTAGGCCTCGCGTGGACCAGGCCTGCCTGTGGCTGTGGCACGACAGTCTGTGTTGGCCTCGCGTGGACCAGGCCTGCCTGTGGCTGTGGCAACGACAGTCTGTGTAGGCCTCGCGTGGACCAGGCCTGCCTGTGGCTGTGGCAACGACAGTCTGTGTAGGCCTCACGTGGACCAGGCCTGCTGTGGCAGACGTCTGTGTAGGCCTCGCGTGGACCAGGCCTGCCTGTGGCTGTAGCACGACAGTCTGTGTAGGCCTCGCGTGGACCAGGCCTGCCTGTGGCTGTGGCACGACAGTCTGTGTAGGCCTCGCGTGGACCAGGCCTGCCTGTGGCTGTGGCACGACAGTCTGTGTAGGCCTCGCGTGGACCAGGCCTGCCTGTGGCTGTGGCACGACAGTCTGTGTAGGCCTCGCGTGGACCAGGCCTGCCTGTGGCTGTAGCAACGACAGTCTGTGTAGGCCTCGCGTGGACCAGGCCTGCCTGTGGCTGTGGCAACGACAGTCTGTGTAGGCCTCACGTGGACCAGGCCTGCCTGTGGCACGACAGTCTGTGTAGGCCTCGCGTGGACCAGGCCTGCCTGTGGCTGTGGCACGACAGTCTGTGTAGGCCTCGCGTGGACCAGGCCTGCCTGTGGCCGTGGTGACGACAGTCTGTGTAGGCCTCGCGTGGACCAGGCCTGCCTGTGGCTGTGGCACGACAGTCTGTGTAGGCCTCGCGTGGACCAGGCCTGCCTGTGGCCGTGGTGACGACAGTCTGTGTAGGCCTCGCGGGGACCAGGCCTGCCTGTGGCCGTGGCACGACAGTCTGTGTAGGCCTCGCGTGGACCAGGCCTGCTGTGGCACGACAGTCTGTGTAGGCCTCGCGTGGACCAGGCCTGCCTGTGGCACGACAGTCTGTGTAGGCCTCGCGTGGACCAGGCCTGCCTGTGGCCGTGGCACGACAGTCTATGTAGGCCTCGCGTGGACCAGGCCTGCCTGTGGCCGTGGCACGACAGTCTGTGTAGGCCTCGCGTGGACCAGGCCTGCCTGTGGCTGTGGCACGACAGTCTGTGTAGGCCTCGCGTGGACCAGGCCTGCCTGTGGCCGTGGCACGACAGTCTGTGTAGGCCTCGCGTGGACCAGGCCTGCCTGTGGCTGTGGCAACGACAGTCTGTGTAGGCCTCGCGTGGACCAGGCCGCCTGACGACAGTCTGTGTAGGCCTCACGTGGACCAGGCCTGCTGTGGCATGACTGTCTGTGTAGGCCTCGCGTGGACCAGGCCTGCCTGTGGCTGTAGCACGACAGTCTGTGTAGGCCTCGCGTGGACCAGGCCTGCCTGTGGCTGTGGCACGACTGTCTGTGTAGGCCTCGCGTGGACCAGGCCTGCCTGTGGCTGTAGCACGACAGTCTGTGTAGGCCTCGCGTGGACCAGGCCTGCCTGTGGCTGTGGCACGACAGTCTGTGTAGGCCTCGCGTGGACCAGGCCTGCCTGTGGCCGTGGTGACGACAGTCTATGTAGGCCTCGCGTGGACCAGGCCTGCCTGTGGCCGTGGTGACGACAGTCTGTGTAGGCCTCGCGTGGACCAGGCTTGCCTGTGGCCGTGGCACGACAGTCTGTGTAGGCCTCGCGTGGACCAGGCCTGCTGTGGCACGACAGTCTGTGTAGGCCTCGCGTGGACCAGGCCTGCTGTGGCACGACAGTCTGTGTAGGCCTCGCGTGGACCAGGCCTGCCTGTGGCCGTGGTGACGACAGTCTGTGTAGGCCTCGCGTGGACCAGGCCTGCCTGTGGCCGTGGCACGACAGTCTGTGTAGGCCTCGCGTGGACCAGGCCTGCCTGTGGCCGTGGTGACGACAGTCTGTGTAGGCCTCACGTGGACCAGGCCTGCCTGTGGCCGTGGTGACGACAGTCTGTGTAGGCCTCGCGTGGACCAGGCCTGCCTGTGGCTGTACGACAGTCTGTGTAGGCCTCGCGTGGACCAGGCCTGCCTGTGGCCGTGGTGACGACAGTCTGTGTAGGCCTCGCGTGGACCAGGCCTGCCTGGTCGGCGTGTGCCGACACGAAGCGCCGCCAACGAGGAATCGCCGTGGTCGCCATAGTACAGTTGACTGAAGCCAGGATTACACATGATAAAACACAATTCAACTATTTGATGTGGTTGGGCAGTGAGAATAGAGCAGGGTTGGAATTGATTGATTGGTGTTTTTGAATCCTGGATATGTAGGGGGAAGTTTGTGGTGAGTTCCAGGCCTGTCAGGCAATTATCGTTCTGTTTCTGACATAGAAAACTCCTTTTTTATTTTCAACCAGTTTTGTACATGCTTGTGGAACAGGACCGAGCTTGCAGTCACTCATAAACAACTCAATTGATCTTTTGGTAATGACAACAGAGCGGATTATATTCCACACGGGAAAATGCGATTATTCAGCATGACAAATATCCAGTACAATGCCACGTTTTCAACCTTGCAACAGACAGCACACGATCTCACCTGTCCATGGGCGAGGCTTCTGGCACACGTACTGCAGACGGCACACGATCTCACCTGTCCATGAGCGAGGCTTTTGGCACTCGTACTGCAGACGGCACACGATCTCACCTGTCCATGAGCGAGGCTTTTGGCACTCGTACTGCAGACGGCACACGATCTCACCTGTCCATGAGCGAGGCTTTTGGCACTCGTACTGCAGACGGCACACGATCTCACCTGTCCATGAGCGAGGCTTCTGGCACACGTACTGCACACGACACACGATCTTACCTGTCCATGAGCGAGGCTTCTGGCACACGTACTGCACACGACACACGATCTCACCTGTCCATGAGCGAGGCTTCTGGCACACGTACTGCACACGACACACGATCTCACCTGTCCATGAGCGAGGCTTCTGGCACACGTACTGCAGACGGCGGCTGCAGTCGGACGGCTTCCAGAACAAGTACTGCGATCCATCCTCCAGAGGGACGGGCTCCACAGTCAGACAACGCTGCAGCTGGGGGCCGCCCTCTACCATCCCGCTGCCGTCTAGGGAGCAACAGCACCGGCATACTCAGCAATGAAGAGCAACCAACTCGCTGCAGACGTTCTATCTTTCGCAACCATGCACTCAGTCAAAGGTGGTTCGATATACGTCAGAGCATCACGCCTTTTGTATATAACGCCCCGTGAAAGAACCAAATTCGTCAATTTGGCTTCATGCAATACCACGTTTAACGGTGCTACCTGAGAATGGTAGACACCAGCCGTCTTAACCAGCTACACTACACCGACAATGTTTGTTGTGATCTTGTGTTGCCATTGGACACCTGGGAGAAAACATTAGAGAGCGGGAGAAGTGGCATAGTAGAGTGATTAAGAGCGAGATGTCATGAAGTAGGAGGTGGCTTTCAGTAGATAGCCTTATAGGTCATGTAGAAGCGTTCAGTGGCGAATTCGTTGGCCTATCTTAGGAACTCATAATATTGTCACTGGAAAGTTGTTTCCTGTGCTTCGTCTGAACGTTCCCATGTACGTTCCGAATACAAAAGAGGACAGACTTTCGACAGGCTTAACAGTGAATCTCAACTAGCTGTTGAGACCGCACCGTCCCGTGATAAGTGAGGAGAAAAAGATCTGTTCAGTAAATACTTAGAGTAGGCTGATACAATAACTTGATCCCGCAAAGTTCAATCGCCGATTGCAGCCGCCTTGCTTAGTTGCTAGTATTGGGCTTATCGAACGGGGAGAATGGCTCGCTTGTGTTAATCGTTTATGGAATGTCAAACCTCTCTTCACGATTACCATGGAAAGCGGACTGCGGTGAGAACATCGGACTCACCTGGACCCCACTTTGTGAATGAGAACGGCTGAGTGGAGTTCATCCATATCCAGGCAGAAGTTTTCTTATGCAGCTGGTAGCTGCGTCCCGACGTGTGAAATCCGTCAGATCCATTCAGTAGCAGAACTCCGCTTAAGAAGTCGTTCTTGAGCTGCAGGAATCATGGGTTTAGATGATTTCGATGATTGCACAACTTTCGGTTTGCATCACTTAGCTTCCGGGGTCAATCGTGGACTCAAACCAACTGTAATGGCATCCAGAGTCGAAAACAAATGAAGCTTTTGGGGATTTGCACAAACGCATCGTGGCTTTTTGTGATTTTGAGGACGGTTTCTGACCGATATTTAGTTGAAAAACTTAGTTCCAATTGTTATTGGAGAGGCTTTACAGAAGCAGAGTCAATGCTAACCGCAAGTTTGCCGCATTAACCCCGAGCCAATCTCCCGATCGGGAAATTCCAGTTATATGGCACGGTTTTGACCGAGAGCTTAGCGTGCCCACATTGTCGGTCAAGGCCACCTGGAGTCTGCACCCTTGACTCCAGACGAAGACGTTACCTCCCAGACGAAGGCGTTAATACCGAGCGCGTGAGGCGACTAGATCCGCTGTGCCAAGAAGGGTAAACCTTTGCAGGCCAGTGCTCTACCTACTTTGGATCTGGATAACAGCTTGGATGCACATGCATCCACAGCTCGTGCTTAATTTGCAGCCAATGTAGCATTGAAGTTGAAATTCGTATTGCTGATATTGAAGGCATGCTGAAGTCGTATTGGTGGCCTTGAATTTTGCACGAAATGCTTGGAATAACTAACTCATAGATCATAATTGCCATAGCGCACGTTGGAAACCATCATTACTATCACTAGTGTAACGTCAGTTTCATGCGATCATGCTGTATGTCGTCTAATACCCTGGACAAATTGTGTAGGTGTCCTACATCAGTAAATGTCACCGGAGCAAATATCAAGAAGCAAAACAGAAAGATGTGCATGTTGCTGCATGCTTATTTTTCACATCCAAAAAGAAAAGTATTCTGACACTTGCTCCAGCATGTGCATTACAATGCACTGTAATCGGCAATCAGTTGCCATTTCAGACCATAAGCACATGCACAACGGTCAGCTTCCTATTGGGCGGGGCTGGACTTTCTCTTCAGAAACTTCCTAATTGTTTTCACTGATTAGGCAAACACTGATTTGGTCGAAAACCGCCTGCATCGTCTCGGCGGTGGCCCCTGCAATGACTATGTCCAAGAGACAAGCCATCTGTTGTGGTCTGAGAGACAGCGGTTGTGGTGGCGGTGGTTCTTGGTCTTACGACGCGTACTCTGGTTTGGGCCAAAATAGCGTCGCCAATCTCTCACGCCGATTGGTCGCGGGCGAAGAATAGCGAAAGGTGGGACTCGAACTCACAATTTTCGGTTGGGAGACGAGCAGCTTAGCTCTAGACTACTCGTCTCCGGGCAGCGGTGGCGCCAATTATCGACTGTGGGTGACGGTGTTTCCAAAATGGAAAATCCTTACAAAATAAGCCCTCGCGACAAAATGGAGGCTGAGAAGTGATCCACCAAAAAAAAATTGTTTTCCTATCGATGGCGACAGTCTTTGCTGAAATTCGGAACCCATACCACATGAAACATGCCTTTTGATGTGTAGTATTTATCCATTTCATCTAAAAGGGTCCCACAATTGTATATTTGGACTCCTTGAGGTTCATCCCTGTGCAAACTTCCTGCATCCTTCCTCTTTTTTTACCGAGGCGGATAGAGAGGGGAGAGTTTACTGGGGGCTATTCCCCCTCCCATGGAAAGGTGTTGTCCCTTCGGTAGGGAAAAGGCAGCCCTTCAGGAAGGCTCGACTGGACCACTTTGTATAAGGGATTTTGAGCGCATCGACCAGGGTAGGTCATTTAGCGCCCATGACAGAGCATGGGCTATCTACTCAGATTCATGCATTAGTGGTACAGTTGGGCAAGCGACCTTCACTGCCCCGAATATATAAGTGGAAAGCCTACTTTTGCAACAAAGCGCCCCACGTTCCCAGGCAGTCCGAGCCGTCTCCAAGCAGGCTGGGGAGCATCCTGTTAGTCCCACATTAGGCTCTCTCCTGTGCGTAGAGACATGTAAAATATGATGCGGTGTCATCGACAAACTTAATCGTGGGCACAACGTTTTACCCTCATTTTTAAGCAGGTGGGAGTGTGTGGCGTACTTGTGTCCTATTCGTAGCGTTACAACTACTTCCGCTCGTATGTTCGTGGAGGACGATGGACAATGTCCTATACGTGGTTTGACTTTCTTGAGTTTGTTAGCGTCCAGAGCGTCCCAACTGCGTTGCCATTTGTCATACCTGAATTTGGAGATCATTTGGTAAAAATGAAGCCCTTTCCTATAAATAGGAAAGGGCGCCATTCAAAGTCAGAGTTAGAGTGCTAGATCTGAGAGAAGCCGTTTGAAGTCGGAGAGAGACGGTGCTAATTTGAGAGTGACCGTCTAAATTAGGGCAATGGTCATCTGTTTGTATGTAAGAAATGGCAATGTATTGACTGACTCTCTGCAGTCGGAGAACTAAGCTAAAGGTTAGTAAAAATCGGCCAGCGGACGTCCGAAGACGGCCAGGTGCTGTCCGATATGGCCAGGGCTCTGTTGAGGGTCCGTCTGAGCTGCCAGAGGGTCGCCTTGTGTCCGACATGGCCAGGGCTCTGTTGCACCGTTGAGGGCCCGTCTGAGCTGCCAGAGGGTCGCCTTGTGCCCGACATGGCCAGGGCTCTGTTGCACCGTTGAGGGCCCGTCTGAGCTGCCAGAGGGTCGCCTTGTGTCCGATATGGCCAGGGCTCTGTTGCACCGTTGAGGGCCCGTCTGAGCTGCCAGAGGGTCGCCTTGTGTCCGATATGGCCAGGGCTCTGTTGCACCGTTGAGGGTCCGTCTGAGCTGCCAGAGGGTCGCCTTGTGTCCGATATGGCCAGGGCTCTGTTGAGGGTCCGTCTGAGCTGCCAGAGGGCCGCCTTGTGTCCGATATGGCCAGGGCTCTGTTGAGGGTCCGTCTGAGCTGCCAGAGGGTCGCCTTGTGTCCGATATGGCCAGGGCTCTGTTGAGGGTCCGTCTGAGCTACCAGAGGGTCGCCTTGTGTCCGATATGGCCAGGGCTCTGTTGAGGGTCCGTCTGAGCTGCCAGAGGGTCGCCTTGTGTCCGATATGGCCAGGGCTCTGTTGCACCGTTGAGGGCCCGTCTGAGCTGCCAGAGGGTCGCCTTGTGTCCGATATGGCCAGGGCTCTGTTGAGGGTCCGTCTGAGCTGCCAGAGGGTCGCCTTGTGTCCGATATGGCCAGGGCTCTGTTGAGGGTCCGTCTGAGCTGCCAGAGGGTCGCCTTGTGCCCGATATGGCCAGGGCTCTGTTGAGGGTCCGTCTGAGCTGCCAGAGGGTCGCCTTGTGCCCGATATGGCCAGGGCTCTGTTGAGGGTCCGTCTGAGCTACCAGAGGGTCGCCTTGTGTCCGATATGGCCAGGGCTCTGTTGAGGGTCCGTCTGAGCTGCCAGAGGGTCGCCTTGTGTCCGATATGGCCAGGGCTCTGTTGAGGGTCCGTCTGAGCTGCCAGAGGGTCGCCTTGTGTCCGATATGGCCAGGGCTCTGTTGAGGGTCCGTCTGAGCTGCCAGAGGGTCGCCTTGTGCCCGATATGGCCAGGGCTCTGTTGCACCGTTGAGGGTCCGTCTGAGCTGCCAGAGGGTCGCCTTGTGTCCGATATGGCCAGGGCTCTGTTGCACCGTTGAGGGCCCGTCTGAGCTGCCAGAGGGTCGCCTTGTGTCCGATATGGCCAGGGCTCTGTTGCACCGTTGAGGGTCCGTCTGAGCTGCCAGAGGGTCGCCTTGTGTCCGATATGGACAGGGTTCTGTTGCACTGTTGAGGGTCCGTCTGAGCTACCAGAGGGTCGCCTTGTGTCCGATATGGACAGGGCTCTGTTGCACCGTTGAGGGTCCGTCTGAGCTGCCAGAGGGTCGCCTTGTGTCCGATATGGACAGGGCTCTGTTGCACCGTTGAGGGTCCGTCTGAGCTGCCAGAGGGTCGCCTTGTGTCGGAGACGGACCGTCCAGAGCCAGCGAGGATTATCTAAAGTCGTAGATGAGTTATTTACTTAAAAAGGCCAACACAATTAAAAACAGTATGTCTAAAGTCAGAAAAGGCCATGTAAAGGCAGGGACTGGGGCCGTCTCAGATCTTCAAAAGGTCGTCTGAAGAGAACACTTATAGTTGGAGAAGTGCGAAGTTAACCCGCGCACGTCCGGGAGGGGGGCAGATATTTGCCCCCCTGCGGCTTTTCCTACTTTGCCGCCATACTAATCGGGTTAGCAAGGTCAAGCCTCGCATGGCTGCTCATTGGTCTGTTCCACATATCCTCAGAAATTTTTGACCCTGGGTCATCTCAAGTCAGGTCACCAGGTCAGGCGAAGTGACCCAACATCCCTCGGAGTTCTAGGTGGCATCACTTCCACAATAATTGGGGGATTTATTTCAAACTTATATCACGTCATGATCTTATCAGGGACTATAATATATATCACGGTTTTTTTCGTAGCATTGACCTGCATTGTCAGGTCGCGGCCATGGCTTCCCCTATTATAGGCCTATGGTAAAATATACTAATATTTCCTGGTTACATATTTGCTCTCGGAATGACCTCACAACGGTTATGGCGTGTAGTTGGAAGCTATTCTCAATGTTACCGCTGACATTTTTGCTCTGTGACCTCACCAAGGTCATCTAAGTTCACCTGAGATCACTATCACATTTATGCGCATTATATCGCAGAGCTAGAAGGCTGAAATTACCGTCATTGTGCTTGTATCGCCAAGACGTGTCGATGGATACATTACATGACCTCCCTAGGCTACCCGATGACCTTGACCTGAGGTCATAGTTTCGGAGTAAAAAGTATTCCTGCTTGGGTACGTAGTTGGCCTCGATTGTCCTCTGTAAATCTCATGCACTTTGAGGTCGTTTATGAATATGCGAGTCAATCATTTACTCTATGACCTCTGCAAGGTCATCTTAAGTCATCGCACATAACTGCAAATTATTTCTCACAGTATTGGACTGGAGCGATCAAACCAACGCCAATCGGTTTGTCCCCTCAATGCGCCAAAAATAGGTGTCCAATGATCCTAGGTCACTTAGCACCCTCGATCTAAGGTCACATACCTAATATTTGACCTGGTCAGGTCAGGTCAAGTAAAATGTGGTAAATTGTCCAACACTTTTACATAGATATTTGATTTTGTCTCGCATTGAAATTGTTAGGCGGGAATGCAATGACTGACTACATAATAAATGAAATACTTATGGGCAAATTTTGGTACAGAGCTGGTTGGGACCGATGTCAAGAGATGTCTTTCATATCCAAGAAATAATTTAGAAGCGTTTCGCATGTCTCGAATGTTGTTCTATATGAGCATTGAACACATACATATCGTTTGTTGTAATGGAATGCGTCGTTCCCGTACATATCCACTGCAATAAAGACCCGGTCTTGAATATCGTGCCTTTCTATCACGTCTCTTGCGAATCGTCTCGGAATATTCGGAAATGTAGCGGTGCTGGACGCGGCGTATATATCACATACATTTGTGCGACCACTTTCACCAACGCAGCCGTGTATTTTCCCGCAGTAAATTATATAGCGAACATCAATGTGGTATAAAACCAAATGTTATGCAAAATTATAACACCAGCGAAATGCTCTCGTTGAGACGTTTTGAATGATATGCGACATGATCTACCTAGGCCAGAAAACGGCCATGACCTCGGGTCAACCGAGGTCATGGTCAAATATTGACCTAGCTATTACATGTCATCGGAAGCGTCTTTCATCATATACAGCAAAATCAGCTTCCCATCGCCATGCTGTCAAAAAGTTAGTACCGGAAAATTACAATACATTTTACCCAAGTTCGGTGACCTCTGGTGACCTATCTGTTGACCTGACCTTAAATCACACAGCATATTGTCGATAGCACATTTCAAGGGCTGTCGAATAGCATTGGCCGTTTGTTTCTATCTGTTACAGGTCCTGAGATATGTGTCAATATCTGAGGGTCCCACCCGATCTGGTCCAATTTGACCTATGATGACCCAGTGACCTAAATATTGACCTGAGCGAGAGAAAGATCGAAATACTTTCCATAGAGCTTGTCACCAGCTATCCAACGCCCTTTTCCGTTTGTCGCTACCTAGCATAGTTCTGGAGATCTTAGGGGGCAGGCATCTGCCACCCCCCCTCCCCGGAGCGGCGAAGTTGGCGGCGGACCGCCGGACGTGCGAATGTTAACCTGGGGAGGGGCAGTTATGATCTATACAGGGCCATATTCATCTGTCGAGAGGCCGTCGGAGGTGCACAGGGTATATGTTCGAGAGGCCCCCTATGTACTTGAGGGGGTTCACCAATGTTGGAGGGGGCCAGTGTTAAGTCAAACATGGACTGTCTCAGCTTAGTGTTCATTTTTTTCTGAAAGAGGCAACAATTTATTAAATAGGAAATATCTGTGGTGGAACAGGCCTGTATTAAATCGGAGAGGTGTCATCTTATTTGAAGCATAATGTGCTTTGTTTCATGTTCAGTAGGAAGAGGGACCGTTTAAATTAAAAATGGTCATCTAAAGTCATCAAGGGAGGGATTGTTGTATGTTGTACCCGGTGTTCATGTATGCTACTAACTTACTCTTAATTAATTAACACATATCACGCCTTTTTCGGCTAATAAAGCGAACATAATGGAAAATGAGTTGGAGTAAATTTCGTGGAAGGAGTAGCAGATTGGTGGGAAATGAAATATACATTTTTTTCTCGTTGGTGGAAGTTTGGGCTCTTTTCACCTCTGTATATTAATTAATCCAGAGGCGTCCAGGTCGGGGCCATCCAAACCAAGCGAGGGTTGTGTGGGGTCAGGGTAACGCCGTCTAATTTTATGTAGAGCCATGTTTAATCGAAGAGGAACTGAAATTAGGTAGAGGGAGACCAACTGAAATCGAAAAGTATTGTCCAGGAACCATATTAAGTTAGCGAGCAATTGTTTGAACTCAGTGTGTGTGTGGGGGGGGGGGTCATCTACTTTCTGAGAAGCGCCGTCTTCTTCGACTGTGGGGACTATCCCAATTGGAAAACGTTTTTGGAGGGACGCATTACCCAGATCCCTCATGGCGGCGCCGTCCATACTAAAGGGGATACTTTTTTTTTCAAGCACAACAATCATAATGCGTCTAAATACCAACATATTTTACACTAGTCACCATGCCTAGCACAAGCATTGTCCTTAAACCCTCTTTCCCCTTAATTCTGTTCCTCCCCACACGTCTTGTTTTATGACGTGTTGTTGTTTTATGACGTTGTTTTATTTCTTGTTTTGTATGACGTCACACGTCTTGTTTTATGACAACCTCAGTGTTGGGTTCGGCTTGGTATGTGAAATAACAATTTGTACCAAGAAATTGTTGACAGGAAAAGAAGATGAGCATAATAAGATGTAGCCGGTCATGGCCAACCTCATACCAGAACTAAATGTAGCTTTGCAAACAGTTATGTTCTCGAGAAGGATAATCCTAGGTTTAACCTACATGTTCACCTTCAATGTTTGTCCTACACGGATCACATTTATTGCTCACGAATGATGTTTTGAATGGCGCTTCTCGTGACGCCTGTCAGTGGCCTCTAGTTACCCACCACCACTGAATCGCGATCTTGCATCATGGATGGAAATATCCAGACTGTGAGCCGTTTAGTACCATTTCGTTCCAACGAACGACAAACAATATACTTGCGTGTAATAAAACCTCTGATGCAAGTTCACCTGGGCCCCTACATAACATCAGAAACTGTTCAGCGCGATATCTACTATTATGTGCATCACAAAATTACTACCTCTACATCCCACATGCCTCTACTTTCGAACCATCTTCGAAGTAATAGAAAATTCAACCTATAATAAAGTCTAGACATGGTCGGGCACTGACTCAGGGGACGGTATTGGCTGTTGGGCAATATTCAAATACAATCGAGTTACAAACGCTTTCATTGCTGAAATCCGTGGTAGCAAATTGATGCACTGAAAATAAAATTGTCTAAGCTCTGCATTATTTTGCATTTTTACATTTTGCACTAGTTTTTTTCCACCGGCCGTCTGGTAAGCCGAACAGCCTCGTAGGCGCTCCGACTGCCATGTTGATTGAGGCCAGCCAATCCAGTTCCAATATTGGTTTGGGAAGCATGTTCCCTGATAAAGATGTCCACCAATTCATGTTAAATCGATGCGGGATGTTTCACGCTACAGCCCTTGATTGTTCCTTTACAATTTCCCCGGACATAGACCGTACAAAGTGTGTGTTGCTGGTGTCGGTGATACTAAAACCTGCCTACTAAAGCCTGCCATCGGATAGCAGGCAGCAGAATTAGCAAGTCGGACATGATATGCTAAGGAATTTGACATTGGTGTAGCACGCTTAGGCACAGGCATCATAAGTAGACGCAAAAAGGTCGCATTGGACTGTGTGCTTCTGCATATCTATTTTATATGCGCAGTAGCATCCAGTTAATGAGAGTTGTCTACTTCATTTATCTCGCATCTATCTATGGCCGACACGGCCGCGTTTTCTTCGCAACACCTACCTGCGAGTTGACTGCGACCAGCCGCGCCCTCCTCAGCTGACACTTGATGTCAGCCTTGAGGCGGGTGACGCTCTCCGTGCCGATGTAGTAGCAGTTGTCGCCGAACGGCAGCTCGCCCGGGCCGCAGCGAGCGGTCAGGTCGTCGGCCGTCAGACACCCGACGCCCACGAGACGGGGGTCGGTCACGTCGGCACCGACGCAGTCCAGAACGGAGCTCTCCTCGCCCTGACACTCGTCGATGTCGACGTAGGCGGCGCCTTCCTCAGAGGACGGCTGTTGGACGCGCCACGCTTCCGGCGTTTTGTCGAAATAGCTGCATGGAGGTGACAATATGCTGGCCAAATGTTGCGTCATTCGCGTTGGGGCCAACATTCATTGCCTTCTTGCTGAAAAGCTGCTCAGTCCGTGCATACTCGCCGAGTCAATAGCTAAGAGAAGATATATCGTACAACTCTCAATATTGAGTGACGATGCGGCGATTCAATGTTGCGTGCTTGTAAGATAGCATACAATAATATATGCCCGCCAGTTGTTATTCTTTCATTTGGTTTCGAAATAATTTTATGCTTGTACTATATCAATAAATATACTTCTTCTCATTTGAAGGCGCAGTACAGCAGTCAACATGGACTGTCCTCGCGAGACGGAGCAGATGATCATGCATTGGTGCCGCATTTGTGTTATAACGCGGGAATGCAGGGTTGTGTTGTAGCGCAGGGTTGCATGGATGGGTTGTATCGCGGGGTTGCATGGTTGTGTTGCAGTGCAGGATTGCAGGGATGTGTTGTAGCGCAGGGTTGCATATTTGTGTTGTAGCGCAGGTTTGCATGGTTGTATTGTAGCACAAGGTTGCAGAGTTGTATTGTAGCTCAGGATTACATGACTGTGTTGTAGTGCAGGGCCGTGTTGTAGCGCATGGTTGCAGGGATGCGTTGTAGCGCATGGTTGCAGGGATGCGTTGTAGCGCATGGTTGCAGGGTTGTGTTGTAGCGCAGGGTTGCATATTTGTGTTGTAGAACAGGGTTGTGGTGTAGTACATGGCTACAGGGTTGTGTTGTAGCGCAGGGTTGCAGGGTTGTGTTGTAGCGCGGGGTTGCAGGGTTGTGTTGTAGTACAGGGTTGCAGGGTTGTGCTGTAGATAATTGGTTGCTGTATGTGCGTTGTGGTTCAAAGCTATAGTCATGGGGTCTGACTCCCCTACTATGAAGCACATTGACGTTTGACCCTCTGACGTCGAATGGAAAAAACCAACTGACGAAATAGCCCGCACACACAGTCACACCCATACCCTTTACGCACCCTCCTGAGGCACATTACGGCTTGGTAGCATTGATGTTCATTTGAATCATGAGATGCATGTGATGCAGTAAAACCTCCTGGAGCACTATCGTCATAATGAAAAGCAAGGTGAAACCTGTTTCCACATTTTTGGGTATCAAAAGCACCTCCAGATCCCCAAATATTGTATTGAAGCTTGCCATGTTAATTACCAGATGTAAATCGCCCAAAAGCGGTTTGATTGACTTAATGGAGGCAGAAGCAGTTTGCACCTTGCTTTGCATCATGGTAACGGCGATACATTTCGAATTGCCCGGACTTGGTACCTGGTGTATCCGAGTTGTCGACACACCACGCCGGCCTCGTGCTCGGACCATCGGCTGGCCCTGACCTTCCGCCAGCCGGTAGCCGTATACACCTCTAGAAGACCGTGCCACGGTCCGGTGCCTCCCGCCAGGCGGACCTGCTGTCCGGTGACCGACTCGGCTGCAGACAGCAGACTGCGTCTGTCACAGCGTCCCGCACACGTAACCGGGTCACAATACCCAGGCGGACCTGCTGTCCGGTGACCGACTCGGCTGCAGACAGCAGACTGCATCCGTCACAGCGCTCCACACACGCAACCGGAGGCCACAATACTCAGGCGGACCTGCTGTCCGGTGACCGACTCGGCTGCAGACAGCAGACTGCATCCGTCACAGCGTCCCGCACACGTAACCGGGTCACAATACCCAGGCGGACCTGCTGTCCGGTGACCGACTCGGCTGCAGACAGCAGACTGCATCCGTCACAGCGCGCCACACACGCAACCGGGGCCACAATACTCAGGCAGGATAAACAAAGACGTGGCCAATAGTACATGTGTACGGGAGGCCTCGTGGTCGGGGATGGAATACCACCATCAAAGCTATTGCGAAGTGCAAAGTTAGTGTTGCCGAACAAAGAGGACGTACCTGGCGTTGTAAAACTACTCAAGAGCTGAGGAAGTTCCAGTCGCTTGTGTTATAAATGCAGTACCGTCAACGCTACATTCTCCACCCATGGTGGTTGTGTTCAAACATAGAGCATGACATAGCTTCAAATTACGTGATCAAAGAGCGAGGCCTATCGCATGTTGTCCATTTGTACATCACACACATCCAGGCACTGCAGTGGCTATTAGCGTGCGATGCCACGTGATGACTCGAAAACTTACGATACATGCGATCTCGTGGATGGAAAGCTACAAACCTCTCGTATGTATTATGGCTAAGCCGCTCAGGCCGCCCAAGACATCTTTATGAAGAGCATCGACTCAGTGGGCGACACCTGCTTACCGGGTGGCGGCTCGGTGGCCGCCCGCTGCATCAGGCTCCTGGACAGACTGGACGACGCCCAGTGTGACAACTCTCGGGTCTCCAGAACGCGCCGCTGTATCGCCATCTTACGCTGCATGATCCCACTCAGTACCGGATCATGAGCCATGATTCCACTCAGTATCGGATCATGAGCCATGATCCCAGTCAGTATCGGATCATGAGCGTCGCCCTGAATGAGCTGGAGGGAACGGAAGTGCAACGTCACATCGTCGGCCATATTTGTGGACGACTATCAAACTTGTATCACAGGAGAACTGGTCGGTGGAACTATCCAATTGTGTTTATCTAAACATGTTTCTTGTATAGAACAATTCTGTCAAAAGTGTTATGGTCCCCGGCGTGCTCCTGTGTGTCCACTAGTGTGTAATTGATTTACCTGGAAACTGCAACAAAAATGCAATTGTGCCACCGTCCCAGAGTTTGTATTTGATACTTGTAGAACTAACTAGAGTTTCAATTAGCAGGTGAAATCAAATTGCATTGGTGAAGAACAGTTAGAAGAGCATTGAGTGCTTAATGCTACCCTTTGCGGATGAGAACTGTGAATGGATTTTGTCCCCAAAATATGTCCTTTCCTACATCAATACCGGAGATGAATAAGACACATAGAACACAACGCACGCCAGTCCAAATGGCCCAAAAATGAAGAATGAGGATGAGAGACACAAACATACGCTGCTTTTGAAATGACAGAAAAGGCGCAGTTGAAGTGTTCTCCACCTGAGATAACAGTAAAAGGTGGTATCACATAACAACAAAGGTAAGCATACAATGTACATAAACACATGTCTGTGAGCAGGTGCTGTGCATCAACAAACACCTATGAGCAGGTGTTGTTCAGTGGTGGATTACGCTGGACGGATAAATTAACATATCGACTGTTCACATTCGTCCCGTTGCGTCGTGGGTCGTGGGAACACACTGGCGACCATCTATTTGTCCACGGTATCTTTCGAACGAGAAGTATTATAACCCATGTTATTCGCCAAACCACAAAGAAACATCCACAGCTTCTTTTGATGAGCACAATTTGACAATTGACCGGCAAATTTGGTCATGGCGGCCCGTCAAAAATGTCAAGGAGGTCATCAGACCAATGGGATCTTTGTTGGCGGGGCATAAACAATCGATATGCGTAACATACTAACGCGTATATTGGAATAAGATAGAGAGAGAGAGAGAGAGAGAGAGAGATATATATATATATATATATATATATATATATATATATATATATATATATATATATATATATATATATATATATGTATATATATATCTATATAAATTAAAATATAAATGTACATCCATAGAGCTGTTGTCAAAGGCCCTGATGGCTAGTATGACAATCAGAGTACTCACCGACAAGCTGATAACGAAGCAGAGTCCAGCGGGAATCATGGTCTGAGCCATTATGTCGTCCCAGGGAACAACAGATAACGTACTGCCGGAAGCAACGTCATGAAATCTAAACATGAATGCAATCTAAGCACGTCCGAATGAATTGGCAACCACACAATTATCCCAACATTGCGGTATAAATTTAGTGGTAACCTTCCACAGTTGTCCGGGATCCATATTTTGTTACAAACCAGGGAGCAACATGAAAACAAACTGTCAGGTATGGTGGAATGGGACTCGGAGACTGAAGAATGTTCGCCTTTCACTCTTCGTTTCGATTAAAGAAAGGCATATGAGGCTAGAGATGAAATTATCGTTTCATTCAATGCGCAAGATAACTACACTTGTGCTAGATTTCAGTCAGTAGCTCTAAAATTGTACTCTGGATGTATATACGAGTATATATATATATATATATATATATATATATATATATATATATATATATATATATATATGTATATATATATATATATATATATATATATATACAGATATGTATATATGTATATATATAGATATATATATATTGGAGTATTTTGGCAGTATATTTTCACGTCGGCATGTTTTGTTTAAGACCACAGCATATCTTGCTTTGATAAGCTTTTTCGTACATCTTTCCAACTCTCGGATTGTTCGTCTCTGCTCTTCATTTAGGTCGTAAAGCAGGGGTGTTGTTTTGTATACTTTTGGAGGGGCACGTGCCCCCTCAATGTTCAATTTTGCCCCTCCAATAGTGAAAATGCCTCCCCCAATATGAAGTGGAAATGGGCATGCAGCAAAAAGCATAAAACTGCGGGCTGCATTGGAGCGGGAGCGCCGATGGTCCCGCCGATGGTCCCGCCGATGGCCCCGCCGATGGCCCCGCCGATGGCCCCGCCGATGGCTCTGGAACTAGTGACGTCCGTCCGTTCACTCTGGTGACCTGTCACCCAGGATGGTTTCCAGGCGACTGACTGCCACCGTTGACGTCGCGACTATGTCATGTAGTGTGGCCAGCGTACTGGTGTCCGGAGACACTGCGCCGAATGGCACCGTCTGCGCTGCTGAGCATCCTGCCGCCATTGCTGACACCAGGCCTGAAGCCGAGGCTTCCAAGAATCTTTCAGCTGCGGTAGTCAGTTGGTCCAGAGGAGCTTCCTCTGACGGCAGCGATAATGCTGCCCAAGCCTGCGGCAGTCGTTGCAGAAATGGTCTTTAACAGCTCACGGAATTGCAGAGCATCCCGTGTTGTACCTAGTTCTGAGTGCATCCACAGGAGCAGTTGGAACGGCTTCTGGTCTCCGAGCTGCTGACGGGGCAATAGGGTTTCCAGGAGGGCCGCTCGCGATTGCGCCAACCTACTCCTCAGGGCGTCATTGAGGGTTACGAAACTGGGCGTCTTGGACGTGATAATATCCGCACCTGCGTGGTGATCGACACAGAAAGTCTTGCTACCAGCAGGTCGACCTTGATGATGTCTTCTTGAATTCCAGCCATCCGAAATGCACAGTTCGTCTGCGTCGGCTAGAGGTCTGTCTTCTCCGGAGAAATGAAAACACTGTGATAGCCTGAACGCGGTCAGCTGCTGGCTTGCAAATGCAGGAGGCAGGGGCAGATACAGGGGTGGGGGGGGTAACTGGGGGAATGTGCCTCCCTCCTATGGAAGATGGCCGCTCCTTCGGCCGGGAAAAGGCGCTCATCCGGGAAGGCTCGAGTGGACCCCCCTATATTGTTTTTCGTCAGAAGCGCCCCTCCGAGATAAAAAAAAGACGCCTCTTCAGTATGCTCGAATGGACCCCGCTCGAAATTTTCCGCCAGAGGCTCCTCGGGTTCTTTTACGACGCATTCAACGCTAGGTCATGTAGCGTCACCAACCTCTCACGCCAATTGGTCGCGGGTGGACTCGGTAATGCCGTCGGTTGTGAGATTCGAACCTACAATCTTGCGATCAAGAGTCGACGCTCTACCAACTGAGCTACCCTCCCCCCCCCTCCGGCCAGAGGCTCCCCTCGGAAGGAAAAGACACCCCACCAAGCAGGAGCGAGTTCAGAAATTGTCATGAGGTGAAATTAGTCTCTGGAAGGGCGCATCTAGCTAAACAAAAATTGATGGATGAAGTGAACTCGGGCCTTCCCGGAGGGGCACCTTTACCTTCCAATGTGCGCATCGGGCTGAATAATTCTGGGGGTTCACTCCAAAACATTGGATGGAGGTCTTTTCCTTCCAAGGAGCGCCTCTGGTTGAATAATTCGATGGGGATAGACTCGAGCACACCAAAAGGGCACCTTTTCCTCTGAGAGGGACGAGTCTGGCCGGAAAATTCGATGGGGTTGTACTCGAGCTTTCCCGGTGTGGAGCATTTTCCCGGCCGAAGGGGTGCCAACTTCCATGTCGGCACATATGCCTTCAGTGCCACCCCTGTATCCACACCTGCCTCCAAGTACTTTTTAGTGGCACCCCTCCAAAGAAATCGCACCCCTTCAGACAAGTGCCCCCATGACAATTCCTGAATCCGACCCTGGCAGGAGTCCCTGGCGCTGACAGGGCGGCCGCGCCGCGGACGTCAAAATGTTGGGTTTTGACAATTCCTTTTTGCACATTCTCGTCTTTTTCCCGCGGCTACAACATGGTGCATGACCTATCACCCGATGCCCAAACTTTAGCGCATCAGACGGCCAGAGAGTGGTGCACATTTGATGCCTTGTACCGCACTTTCCTGCTGTTATTCCGGCCTTCGCGTTCGCAGAAACCACGCTTGCTCGCATGTGGCCAGGTTTTGTTCCCAGCATTGCTTTCCCCTGGCCATGCGCACCGGCTTTTTTCCTAGATAGTGCAGTCTCACACCCTCAACACGACCTCAATACGTAGTCCACATAGCAAGTGTGCGTCTGTGATAATACGAGCAGCAAGTGTGCATCTGCAAGGTTTTCGTTTGACGTTGATGACGACGGCCCAATTCAATATCGACATTTGTTCTGCTACTTGAGTTCAGAAACGCTACAAGACCTGGATCAAGCTCCCTTTTACATCACTCACGACGGGAACCTCATTCCACCACATGCATTCCCTTATTAGTAGCGTACTGGTACTGGTAACGGGGTTGAGACTAAAGGGGGTGCGGTTTCAGGGGTGTGATATGATCACACATATGCATTTGTGCGTCTTGGTGTTGTAGTCTGGCGGTTGGTGGGACACCGCGGCAGATGGCAAGTGACTGTGTCGTTCCTAAATATTTCTGAGTTGTGTTTTACGTGCCGTCAGATTGTTAAAGGCGTGAAGGCGTTGTATTATTTTCTTCATCAGGGAATTTTGCAACAGCTATCACATCTATATATTTTCATGACAGGTCACTAGAATTTGAAGACCAGGATTTGCCTGATTTGATTTAGATTGCCAGAAATCGCCATACTTGGCATGTATTCGTCCACAGACGTTTCCCAAGCATCGTTCACCTTACGAGTTTACACTGGCTGTTCAGACGTGAGCGAGCTTTCCGAGCGAACGCAGTGATGCAAATGCTAACACCCACTTGGTCTTGCTTGCTTGGATTTTGAAGATATCTTAAACTCGGCCTCTTTCCATGTGATATTGATATGAGATGAACTGGCTTGAAGACGGTGCGTTAGGTAGATTTAACTGGCAACTGTATAAGTATTAAATAATTCCACTCGTCACCATCAAGAAAGAACACATCAATATGACCTCAAATCGATTAAAAAGTGTCATATAAGAACTCCACATGCTACATTGAATGTCCGAACGCAGTCCGCTCCACTGTCTCCGTCTGTATACTGCATGATGGAATGACCGGAGCCATGATTCCCTACCTGGGAATATTTCTGTGTGTCTTGCCCACAAATATTAATATTAATAATATATGAATTGTTCGCCATCACGCATTTGTGTTGGTTGGCTCGTATGTTATTTGTTGATATATAAGCAACGACGGAAATGTGGTTGGGGAACTCTTGCACAATCATAGAATGGAACGTTTCGAAAATTGCATTCCAGGTTCTTTTGTCAGGCTTTCAATTGAGTCGGACAATTGTATACCCCTTAAGTGATTCCAGACGTGTAGTTGTATTTTTATCTTGATCATCAGTATCACATAAATTGCAAATTTATCCTATCAGCAGACTAAGTGGCCTAAATCTAGCATAAAAACCTAATTCAGGACAGGATCGATTAACACGAGCGCCGAAGGGCCTCTCACATAATACGCACAGGAGGGGGGGGGGGGGGGGTGATTCGGTCCCTGCCCCTAAGATTCCGGAAACTACTGACACAATTTGGAGGGTAGATTGCGGATGTAGTGATCTCGCTTCAGTACAAATTTAATTACCCTCGGCTTTTAAGGTCAAATGAAGTCGTGATCGGCTGCCTCACCACACTGTCGCTCCACCGTACCGACGAAATCTTTGTGACCTTGAACGCTCGCCGGTCCCCGCCTGGTCTGCCGATTTGGCACCCCGCAATTCTTATATTTATCGACGGATTTCGATTTTGTGTTGCATTGGATGCGCTTATCATTTTTTTTATTTACAATGTTACAACATTACATAACAATATCGCAGCCCGTTTATGAGATAATGTAAAAAAAAACAGAAGCGGGCGGTTTCCGGCCCCCCCCCCCCCCCCCCCCCACTCCTTCGGTGCGCGTGTGAAACACCCACATCTTATACCTACATTACTCCTGCGACACTTTGCCTCCTCAATACTTTTCATAAAACAACACCTATGTCGTAAAGTATTCGTCCGATATCATTAATTTATTCTTAACGTTTCGGTGTACTTACACCATTTTCAAAAGATTATTTCGGCATTCATCTAGCTATCACAGTTCACACCAATCTGCCAAGAAAAATGGTGAGAAGTAAATCATTTTAGAGTTAAAGATCACACTTATTGTCGTCACAAGCGCTTCTGGAAATAAATGCTAATCTAGGCCTACTTTTCGAAAACATACACCACGTACATAGCACACACTGTACAACTGTTCACCGGATGGAATTATTGAACAATTCAAGCGTTATGGATGACCGTGTGTTCACGTTCAGCACAGGTTTGTGTTCCCGGATTAAAATTGCCTCGATAACTCTAAGACGTTGCTTGTCCGATGTTGCTCTAAGGATTACGGTGTTGCGTGTCAGATCTGCTCGTGTTGGTCGCTGTTGGTGTTCTTGGAGCATGTGCTGTGATGGTGCTCCCTCCTGAAGGTGCATCGTGAGACGGCGAGATAGGGTAGTTTCGTCATGCCGATGTAATCTACGCGGCGAAGTCTACGATCTTCGTGGGGGCATGATACTTTGTAGATTACATTGGTACGTTGAAGCTGGTTGTTGCTGTTGATTGGGTTGTTTTGCATTACGAGGCTACCGATGTTCTTGCTCTTGTAATGTATGCAGAGTTGTAGTTTGTCAGACTTGTCGGTTGGTTTGACATTTTGCTTTACGATGTGTTGGATGATGCGTTCGTCGACTTTGTATGTTGTCGACATTTGGTTGCGGTAAAACAGCTTCACGATGGATGTTTGATTTCTGATAGGTGGCTGCTTCGCCTTCTTGACATAGGCACTGATCACGTTGTCAATTATGGTGTTGCTGAAACCGTTGTTGACTAGAATTTGTTTTGATCGTAACAATTCGGCATGGATAGACTGCCAGTCTGAGCAGTGATTGAGGGCCCGTCTCACGAATGACCTGACGACGCTTAACGTGTAGCGGTCGGGACATTCGTTGTTGGCATTGAGACATTGACCTACATTGGTTTTCTTCCGATGCACTTCTGTCTTAAGTGTGCCGTCTGTACGGCATGCACGTCATCTTAACCCGCGCACGTCCGGGGGGGGGAAGATATCTGCCCCCCCCCCCCCCTGCGGTTTTTCCTACTTTGCCGCCATACTAATCGGGTTAGCAAGGCCAAACCTCGCATGGCTGCTCATTGGTCTTTTCCGCATATCTTCAAAAATGTTTGACCCTTGGTCATCGCAAGTCAGGTCACCAGGTCAGGCGAAGTGACCTAACGTCCATCCGAGTTCTAGGTGGCATCACTCCCACAATAATTGGGCGATTGGTTTCAAACTTATATCACGTCATGACCTTATCAGGGTCTATAATATGTATATCACGGTTTTTTCGTAGCGTTGACCTGAGGTCAGGTCGTGGTAATGGCGTACCCATTATAGGCCTATGGAAAAATATACAAATGTTTCCTGGTTACATATTTGCTCTCGGAATGACCTCCAACCGTTATGGCGTGTAGTTGGAAGCTATTCGCAATGCTATCGCTGACATTTTTGCTCAGTGGCCCCACCAAGGTCAGCTGAGGTCACCTGAAATCACTAGCACATTTCTGCGCATTATATCGCAATGCATTGAGCTAGAAGGCTGAAATTGCCGTCATTGTGCTTGTATCGCCAAGACGTGTCGATTGATATATTACGTGACCTCCCTACTCTACCCCATGACCTTGACCTGAGGTCATTGTTTCGGTGACCCATCTGTTGACCTGACCTTAAACTACACAGCGTATGTCGATAGCACATTTCAAGGGCTGTCGAATAGCATTTGCAGTTTGTTTCTATCTGTTACAGGTCCTGAGATATGTGCCAATATCTGAGGGTCCCACCCGATCTGGTCGAATTTGACATATGATGACCCAGTGACCTAAATATTGACCTGAGCGAGAAAATGACCGAAATACTTTCGATAGAGATTGTCACCAGCTATCCAAAGCCGTTTTCCGTTTGTCGCTACCTAGCATAGTTCTCGAGATCCTAGGGGGGGCAGACATCTGCCCCCACCCCCCCGGACATGCGAAGTTGGCGCGGACCGCCGGACGTGCGAGTGTTAAGTGAGGGTATGTAGTATCATGCCATCACGAACATTGTAGACTTCGCCGCGTAGATTACATCGGCATGACAACTACCCTATCTCGCCGTCTCACGATGCACCTACAGGAGGGAGCACCATCGCAGCACATGCTCCAAGAACACCAACAACGACTAACACGAACAGATCTGACACTCAACACCGTAATCCTTAGAGCAACATCGGACAAGCGACGTCTTAGAGTTATCAAGGCAATTTTAATCCGGGAACAAGAACCCGTGCTGAACGTGCAGACACGATCATGCATAACGCTTGAATTGTTCAATATTTCCATCCGGTGAACAGTTGAACAGTGTGTGCTATGTACGTGGTGTATGTTTTCGAAATATAAGCCTAGATTAGCATTTCTTTCCAAAAGCGCTTGTGACAAGAATAAGTGTGATCTTTAACTCTATAACGACTTACTTCTGACCCTTTTTTGTTGCAGATTGGTGTGAAATGTGATAGCTAGATGAATGCCGAAATAATATTTTGAAAATGGTGAAAGTACACCGAAACGATAAGAATAAATGAATGCTATCGGACGAATACTTTACGACCTAAATGAAGAGCAAAGACGAAAAATCCGAGAGTTGGAAAGATGTACGAAAAAGCATATCAAAGCGAGATATGCTGTGATCTTTAACACGCGCAATGGAGTGGGAGGGGGAATCCGTCCACCCCTCCGGTTTTTCGTACATAACTCACGATTTTACCGGTCGATATGCGCCATTTTTTGTGGACCTGCTTAGAAATCACAGGCGCGTCGTTTTCAGCCAGAAAACGGAAATCGGCCAACATTTTTTCGAGTTAGAGGTCGTTAAAGTTAAAACATTTCGTAGCGCCACACCACAAAAATCGGCACTGATGCGCTTCCAGTATATTGGCAAAAGGGAAGTGTTCTTGGCAACACTAGTGACTTGTTTGATGAATATTGTTATGCTATATAGTTTCAAGGTCATGTTAGGTCACCGAGATCAAGTCAGATCAAATTCATGACAGGTTAATGGAACCAAACTTGGTCAACTGGAATGTTGTCATAAATGAATGTCATGCGATTGATGTCACTTTGCATGTTGCTCCCTGTACATTCTGAAAACTACTGTTTGTCATTGTGTACTTAAGCGTTTCCATACTTTATGCATGAACTTCACTCCTTTCTTCGCGAAGCCGATCGCGCCGAGCCGCCCGACGTAGCAGTCGGGCGGGCGACCCGGTTCCGGTAACTGGAACAGGTAACTGACCTAATACAGTGGTGCTATATAGGTGACCTGAGGTCAAATTCCGGGTCTGGCGTCTGTATTGCATCATTAGCAATGTCCAAAACATCATTGATGCCCATTTTTGTGCATTTAAACACAATCACAGCGACCCATAACAATGGCAAGCCATGCCACACAAAGCAAGCAAATTTTGACATATGTGACCTCATTTGACCTTGAATATATTGACCTAAGGTCATAAAACTTGCACATAATAGTGTTTACTAACGTACCTATCCACCCTGCGAATTTCGTTATATCAGCTTTAATAGGAGCCGAGATCTTACGGGGGGGGGAGTCCGCCCCCTCCAGTGCGCGTTATTTTCAAAAGGCTGTCCATGACTCGTGTTAACAAAACATATATATATATATATATATATATATATATATATATATGTATATATATATACATATATATATATATATATATATATATAGATATATATATATATATATATATATATATATATATATATATATATATATATATAGTATATATACAACATATATATATATATAAATATATATATATAACATATATATATTTATATATATATATATATATATATATATATATATATATATATATATATATATATATATATATATATAAATCTTGGAGTATTTTGGCAGTACATTTTCACGTTGGCATGCTTAGTTAAAGACCACAGCATATCTTGCTTTGATAAGCTTTTTCGTACATCTTTCCAACTCCAAGATTGTTCGTTTTTGCGCTTCATTTAGGTCGTAAAGTATTCGTCCGATATCATTCATTTATTCTTAAACGTTTCGGTGTACTTTCACCATTTTCAAAATATTATTTCGGCATTCATCTAGCTATCACAGTTCACACCAATCTGCAACAAAAAAATGGTCAGAAGTAAATCATTTTAGAGTTAAAGATCACACTTATTGTTGTCACAAGCGCTTCTGGAAAGATATGCTAATCTAGGTTTACATTTCCAAAACATACACCACGCACATAGCACACACTGTACACTGTTCACCGGATGGAATTATCGAACAATCCGAGCGTTATGCATGATCGTGTGTGCACGTTCAGGACAGGTTCTTTAATCCGGGAACAAGAACCTATCCTGAACGTGCACACACGATCATGCATAACGCTCGGATTGTTCAGTAATTCCATCCGGTGAACAGTTGTTCAGTGTGCGCGATGTGCGTGGTGTATGTTTCTAGATGTAAACCTAGATTAGCATTTCTTTCCAGATGCGCTTGTGACAACAATAAGTGTGATCTTTAACTCCAAATGATTTACATCTGACCATTTTTTCTTTTGTTGCAGATTGGTGTGAAATGTGATAGCAGATTGGTGAATGCCGAAATACTCTTTTGAAAATGGTGAAAGTGCACTGAAACGTTAAGAATAAATGAATGATATCGGACGAATAATTTAAGACCTAAATGAAGAGCAGAGACGAACAATCCGGGAGTAGGAATGAGGTACGAAAAAGCTTATCAAAGCAAGATATGCTGTGGTCTTTAACAATATATATATATATATATATATATATATATATATATATATATATATATATATATATATATATATATATATATATATATATATATATATATATATATATATATATATATATATATATATATATATATTATAATAATAACAATAATAATAAATAACTTGATATAAAAGCACGTCAAGAGGCCAAATACCCCCATTAGGACAAGCTCAAAGCAAGTATGCCGTAGAATACAATATTCACCGTACTCAAAAAGGAACATGCATGCAATTCTGGCCTGTGATGACCTGACGTGCAAGAATGCTTCAGTAGCTGGTTTATTACATCGATTTGATGGCCGCTTGTATCGGTAATTTTCAGTCCCAAATATGTACTTGAACAAAGCATCAGTTGAACGTGACCTAGAATGAATCCAGTCATGGGTCATTACCAAACTACCAAGTAAATATTTGTGCGACTCGTATCTGGCCTTCTTGAGGTCTGGTCTACGACACAATCCGCCACCTTAACCTTCGCCAGTATTCGGCATTTTACCACCTTCGGTCGTATAGGGGGGGGGGGGGTTGATACGACCCCCCTTGGCGATTCGAAACCGTGCATGTCACGAAAACGAACGAAATACCAAAGTTATAGATTTGGCCGAAATCTCGCGATTTGAATTCAGTATGACCTTCTAAGGTCAATGGTTGACCTTCCAGGTCAGGTCAAAGGTCTAAAATTGATTTTTGGGGGTATTTTCCGAAGAAAATCGTCAGTTATATCGAAACTACTGTCTAAATATGCACGACATGGCCGGAAACATGTTTATTGGGACCTTGCGAACATAACGACATGTGACACGATGTGATCGGACCAATATGTCATACACCAAATGAGGTCAAAGCCATGACCCAAAATATCCAACTTTTTGGTGTTGGATCCAAGAGTGGTTCCAATTTCGAAGTTTAAAGTTCCGCAGGGTAAAAATGGACGCTGAATTCGAATTCAGCACGAAAAATTACCGTAGGTCAGCTGAAAAAGGTCGAAAGGTCAAACGAGGTCAACCGAGGTCAACGATTTTTGGAACATTATTTTTCCAATGGGAACCCATCTGGGCATTGCAAAATTGCATTGCAAAACACATAATACCAGTCGATGTAGGCAACAATGTCATGTTTAGGTGCGATAATCACGTATTTGTTGAAAACTGCTCGGAGGTGCTCCCTTTTATGACCTCATAACTCTGTGACCTGACATGACCTCCCAAAAAAAATCACCAAAAGTTGTCAAAAGGTTGCCCCAGAGGGTACTGAAAATCTCAGAGCGATCCGTCCATCGGTTTGGAAGGAATACACAAAAACCTTAGGGGGGGGGGTTGCACCCCCCCCCCCCTATACGGGCGAGGGTTAATAGGACTTGTTTAGCAGAACACAATTGAATACTGCAGCTACATACACAAAGCAACTATATTGCACGTAGGAGATACGCACGGAGAAATACCCATGGTATGCTGAGCTGTAGTGTGTTAACATTTATCCAGTATCAACTTGTGCGCTACTACGTACGATTGTCCTTCCCAACTGGAGCAATGCCAACTTTAGCCGGACAGCGCGCGGCCATCCCTGCAGACCACGGGCCGGCATGGCAGCGCGCGGCCATCCCTGCAGGCCACGGGCCGGCATGACAGCGGCGGCCATCCCTGCAGGTCACGGGCCGGCATGACAGCGCGCGGCCATCCCTGCAGGCCACGGGCCGGCATGACAGCGTGCGGCCATCCCTGCAGACCACGGTCCGGCATGGCAGCGGGGCGCCAACCCACCTGCGCCGGAGAGGACGGCTGCAGCAGAGCAGGAGCGGCGGCAGACCAGTCGAAGGCTGCCGGCTGGCTCGGGTCCGTCTGGCGCGCCAAGGTAACCAGTGGAGAGCTGACGGCCGTTATATACGCCGATGAAGATTATATATTCAAGCAGCGGGCGACGCTACCGCCGATTCGTCGAGCTGGTGCGAGACAATGCAGATGACCTTGAACGCTAGGACCAATATGCTGCACATGCAACGCGATTGCAAGGACTTGTTTGTGACAGATGCGAACCTTTCAGATTGACACTTGGCGTTTGTCCAACACTGACCCGTTTCCATTTGTGGCAAACCCATGGTCCTCTAAGGATAAGACCAGAGGTGGCTCAGGCAGATACGAGGCCGGTGGTTTGTCTACCCGAGTAAGCAGTATTACCAGACCCAATTAAGTTGTTGACAAGATACATGATTGTTTGCTTGTGTTGTACACCGCGATGTAAATAACCAGAATGTTATACCGAGAGCTGTGACGTTCGACGACATATCGACCGGGGAATGGCACCCATCTTTCGGTATTTTGTATCGTAGTTACGTCTATAGGGTTACCTGATTGTCCGACTCAAACTGTGAGAATTTCAGCTGGATCAGATGAAACGTTGTAATTTTCAGGTATCTTGTTGCGGTTTTGGTGCCCCAAACGTCATTTTCAATGATCCTATGCGTGAATCTTTGGTGCCCTCAATATGATTTTTGGGGCCGGATGCGATGTTTTTTGGGGGCCCGAACAGTATTTTCTGGGCCTCTGATCCCGCTTTTTGGAGCCCTAGTGTTTTTTTTTGGGGGGGGGGGGCGGCGCGAAGTTTGGGGCCCATCGCTAAAAATATGTTCGTCTATCTTAGCAATCTGTTGAACAAGCCATACCTAATATTTTCCACATGTGCATGTGGTACATGAAGTGATACCGGATGACTGGTTTTCCGACTGGACACATAATCCGATACAATAAAACGATGAGTCCGTCCTACCGCAAAAGATGTTTCGTAAGAAATGATGTCGGTCTGTACGCGATGAATGGACACAGAAGGGCTTGCTATGAAAGCGAAGACGGTCCTGGTGTTCCAATGATTCCGGCGCCTAGGTGCGTCATTGCAGCACTCAACTAGTCACATTAAAAACGGTTGCTCTACCCCGTCTATCATGGTCAGACTTGTCGTGGCTGTACCTGCCCAGCAG
The DNA here is from genome assembly GCA_034440615.1 of Ashinkailepas kermadecensis. Classification (NCBI taxonomy): domain Eukaryota; kingdom Metazoa; phylum Arthropoda; class Thecostraca; family Neolepadidae; genus Ashinkailepas; species Ashinkailepas kermadecensis. Next base: position 274,445 of record JAOTOM010004691.1, on the reverse strand, counting down.
AGGTGAAAAAATTGCTAACTGGACTATCCGAATAGGAGACAGATAATTTGCTCAACAAAGTACTCAGGACTACGAGACTACGAGAAGGCATTCCACTCAAACCTACTTTTCCATTCCGGAGCGATATATCCAGGATTCTATGAAATAATTGATGCAAAGATTAACATAAGGCAACATGATGTTTAATTTAATACTCGTTTACTTGGCGGTGGGGGGAGGGGACAGCCTCCAACTGGTAAGAGTTGTTACCTGGCGAGAAAAACCAAATCGCCGTGCAGACTAGCTTACTTTAATTTGGATGGAATTTAGCTCTTATTGCCTTACTCCTGAATTCTTCCTTTTTCAGCGCTACGGAAGGTGCGACAACGAGTGACACACTTGCGACGAAACGAAACGGTTCATATGCGTGCAGCATCGATTGTAGCACGTTTAGGTGGTTTCGGTATACGGCCTTGGTCAACAACGGGTGACACACTTGCGACGAAACTGGTTCATATGCGTGCATCATCGATTGTAGCACGTTTAGGTGGTTTCAGTATACGGCCTTGGGTGGTTTTTAGCATTGATACTCGTCATAAAATATTTTTAGCGAGCCTTGTTGCTGTGCCTGATGCTCTGTGTTTGTAATAATGGATGGTAGACATGGTCAACCTCCGTCACGTATGAAAGTGCGTTGTGGACACTTGGACTGTACTTTCAATGGCGAAATGAAGAACCTGAAAAGGCACATGACACAAAGGATTGCCCATTATTCTGAAGAATTGAAGTGTTGGTGCTGGTGAAAAATGGCAGTCTTGGCCGCAAGGTAAGAACTTGAACAGAACACATTCTGAAAGTAAGTACCTATCTAGGTAGTTCTTGATGTGCAAAGAAGAAAAGGGGCCAAGCAGCTGAGCCTGAAAAAAAAACTTTTCCTCAATTTATCTATTTGACAAGCTAATCTAGCCCAAGCCGCTTTTGAAGAAGCACAATGTCAACGAAGAAATGAAAACATGCATTTGTAATGCATGTTTTAAATTTTTGCATTTTTTGCATGTCCAAATTTGTCAAAATAATCAGTAAAGTTGCAGTTTAAGGTATTTTTTATTTCCTGGAATTTCTTTTTTCAATGCAATCTTTATGAATATGCTTAGACATAAAGACATAAAGACATAAAAGATCAGTGCAACTATGAGCCACAAGGGTCCTTCTTGGTTGCACTCTGGACCAGAGTGGGAAACTTACTTTCCGGGTTGGGAGTCGGAGTGCATACCGATTTCTTCCGGAGTACATTTTCATGGACATTATTTTTGTATGCATGGAATCTGTTTACCAGTAACCGACCGGAAAAACCTAAATCAGTACCTACATAATATGCATAAGTAATATCATTCTCATTTTGGGTCAAATCAAATGTCAAAACATACAAACAAAGAAGTGAACAATGGATGGCACCGCCCGGCAGTGACCCGTAATAATCGGCACTTTCGTTTCTTATAACTCACAGGAGAAATGCGTTTTCCTTTTACTGTTGGTCTCAGTACAAGGCTAGCCATATGAAAAACAAACAAAAATACTTCACACTTCACCCTCAGCTCAGAGCGCATACCTACCTACGCAAGTAATTTCCCACGTAATACGAACACAACTCCCCTACCGCACACTCCACAGTTGGATGTAATCAAAGCAAAGGATCAGTCAAGGTCTTGTGTTTACTGTTAACTTGTGTGGACACTGTTAACCATGTGTTCAAAGTTGCTAATGGTTATGACGTCATATACAAAATACCTTGCATTGATTGGTTCACAGACAGATTTCAGAACAGAAAACGCTAACGCAGCCAATTCTAATCGGTGGCCTCCGGGACTCCGGAGAACGTCTCTTAAAACTGTCAAAGTTTCCCACTATAGGGTGGGAGGAACGCAAGTATTCCGAGACGCGGCTCCAGAGCCGGAGAACAGTGTTCTTAGTGGCATGCGCATCATCCTGCAAGTTGCTGTTGGCTCGTTGTTGTCGGCAATTCCGGTGGTTGAGATTGATGGAGTGTGTGAAGATGTGGTCCGGCTGCTGACTGCTACAAAAAGTGATTAGTTTCAGTGGTGACCGTAAGTGGAATAACCAGCGTTTTTGGGGTGTCGTTCTGTGTTTGTTTTTATTGATATCTTTGTTCCCACATTTGTGTCGGAGTACATGTAAAGCCCATCCTATCCAGTATGAACCCGGAGTGAAAAAATGTTTTCAGAGATAAAATCTCTTAAGAAGTATCTTAATTCCCACCCTGCTCTGGACACTGAACCAGTTGCCCACCAAATCCGTCGATCAGCACTCCATGGAATACCGAAAAGCAAGCCCTCTTTTCTGATAACGAGTGTCTATGCTGTTTTTAAAGATGTTCAGTGTACTGCTACTGACAATGGTTTCTGACAGCTGGTTCCAATGTTCTACTACCCTGTTGGCGAAGAAAGACTGTCTTAACCTTGCCCTGCTGTGATTAACTTTAATTTTGAATTGATGACCTTTAATTCCATCATTTCTGCTAATTCAAACATTTACCTGAGATATCCCTGTTCTTGACAATGAACAAATTTAAAGACGTCGAGATCTCCTCTCAGCCTTCTATATCTAAGTGAAAATATATTAGATTTCTTCAATCTTTCCTCCTATGCCAGGTTGCTTATACCATTAACCATTGTGTTGCTTTTTTGTACCCTCTCTAAAAGCCAACAATCTTTTTCATAACTAGGGGACCAAGTTTGGACACAGTATTCCAAATGTGGCCTGACATATGCACAGTAAAGCTTCCCGATGACTTCCTCACTTTTGTATGATACGTTCCTATTGATTGCCACAAGCATTCTTAGTGCCTTCTTCCTGGATTCTTTGGTCTGTTCTGATGCCCCCAATTTTGTGTTCAAAATAACACCTAAGTCCTTCTCCTGCTGAGTCACAGGTAGTACTTGGCCACCCATCAAGTATGGAGCCTTCGTATGCTGCCTACCTACATGCATGATTTTGCACTTATCAAAATTAAATTTCATCTGCCATTTTTCGGACCACTTCACAAGCTCGTCTAGTCTTTCTGCAGGAAGACCTGCTCATTGTGTCCTGTTATTGCCCTAAAGACCTTCAAATCATCCGCAAATGTCAAAACCTTACTGCTTAGGCCACTTTCAATGCTATTTACAAATATAATGAACAATAATGGCCACAGTACTTACCCATGGGGGACTCCACTAAGAACATTTTGCCATGATGACTTTGTACCATTTAGCGTCACTCTCTGCTGTCTATCTGAAAGCCACAACTCTATCCATTTTAGGATGCTACCTGCAATGCCATGGCCCTGAAGCTGCATCATTAACCGTTTATGGGGTACCTTGTCAAAGGCCTTACTAAAGTCAAGATATGCTACATCTTGTAGCATATCTAGATATGCTATGTTATGCTTAGCATGATGTGACCACTCATTTCCTCTGCAAGTGCATACTTCTCAGTTGGGAGGCAAAATAACACCCAAAATGGGCTTGGAGTTGGGCAATATTGAGTAGCATTTCAAACTATGAAAAAAGTGGCATAACCTAACCTAACGTACTCTTACCGTCCACAGCAGAAATCAAATTCATATTTAAAAGTAGACAATTTCCAAAACAAATTGTTTAGGAAAAATGTTCTAATAAAAACGTAATCAGGAATAATATTCAAGAAAAAAACTTGATTGAAAACAAAATTCCATTCTTTTATAGCTTACAACAATAGCCTATCATAACCAAACTTAGTGCGGCCTAACCCGTCATATGCTTCATGGAGGTAAAATGTGTGCAAAACTTGTCTCATGTTTTCCAGAAAATGTTGCAGAAAAACAAAACCTAACACACTTGTTTGCTTTATGGAGGTAAAAATTTGTCTTGTGGAAAACTTAACTCATCATAATAGGTAGGATTACTGAAGTGCTACATTGTTCTTAAATATATAATTATCTTGCCCAAAAGCCCATGTTCAATAATATTCAATTCTGTACATGCACAGCACAATAATGACAGTGGCGGGTAGTATTGCTCACCAAACGAGAAGTAAGAATTGGCAGTATTATTACGGTTTAATGTATCCACAAGACATGTTTTACAAACATTTTACCTCCATGAAACAAACAAAAGGGTTTTCATTAGGTTAGGTTTGGCTTTTGTTTTCAGTCGGAAAAAATAGGATTTTTTCCTTCAAAATAACATTTGAACTTCCCTTTCTTCAAAAACAGGTCAGTCTAGGTTAGGCTAGGTTTTCGAATTTGAACATTTTTTAGAAAGAAATTGTTTCAAAATTTTCCTTTTTAAAAAAAAAATTGTTTTCTTGCATGGAAGGTAAAGTAATGGTGTTTTACTTTTTTCGTTTTCTTGAACATTACATTTTATTATGTTACTCAACTCCAGGCCATGTGTTGGGTGTTATTTTGCCTCCCAACGGAAAAGTATGCATTTGCAGAGGAAATGAGTGTTGGGGTCATGTTAACCACATTCATAAACATTGCATTGGAGAAAGAAATTCCAAGAATTCAAAATTACCTTAAATGCAAATTTACCAACTTTACAGTGGAAATGAGTGGTTATATCAAACCTTCCTCCTGCAGTAGGTGATCATGTATTCAAGTTTCTCAACATCCTTCTTTGATCCCTTCCTCTTGATCAATCAGTCAGCGGTATGAGCTGCACACAGGTCAAATGCAATCTCTTTGGATGCCTGAATCTCTATCACAGAAGTTTGGAGAACATATTTGGGTGATTGCCTGCAGTGATAGGCTGTGATTGCCTCTAGTGATTGCCTGCAGTGATAGTGATTGCCTGCAGTGATAGTGATTGCCTGCAGTGATAGTGATTGCCTGCAGTGATAGTGATTGCCTGCAATGATAGTGATTGCCTGCAGTGATAGGCAATCCAGTTGGTTTGGAATAAAACAACAGTTAATCACTCCAATTTTGATATTTCCCCAGTAAAACTGGGTAAAAATCACTTACGAATGCAATCTCCTTCACAAATGTAATCTCCCATACCTTGTAGGGAAACGGGCCATGTCTCCCAACAGTCTTAATGTTTGGAACTCTTGCCTTTTTGTGAAGGAGATTGCATTCGTAAGTTATTTGCAATGAGCTACTTAACTAGCACTGTTCACTTGCTATTGCATAACACACTCCACACCCATGCCCAGTGTTGGATCTGTAGTTTGTAATCCTGCATGTGGAGAAGAAAATGTGTGGTAAGCGAACATGGAGAGGATATTTTTTCTTAAACTACTGAAATTACAACCTCAGCTTTCCAGTGGATCTTAAGTACTGTTTTCACCAAGCAGTTGAATGTCAAATAGCACTGTTCAACCTCCAAATGAAAAATGAGCATAATATTCTGGATTTGCCCCTCATTGGGCTACTTGCATACCACATGACAACCACATAAGGCGAGGGCTACTTTATTATGCAATCCAATCCCTTTCATATAGCAAATGCAAGTGCTCAGGATACTATATTTGTTCAGAGACATGACCCCTTTTTCTACCTGCCTAATTGTATTTCCCCACAGAAAGTTGAGTAAATAATGTATTCTTAAGTGTATAAACAGTTATGAGTGTAAAAAGACATGCATGCTTTTCACTGGCTCTCTGTAGATTTGTGTGGTTGCATTGGGGGTGATCTGTGGTGTTGGAGAGGGTTAGATATTGTATGACGTAGCTCATTGTCCCGAAGCCCCCCGCTAGCGTGCTAGGATTTGTGTGGTGTGTGCCGAGTTGTACTGCGCCTCACTATGTTGTCGGGTCATGCTTGTAGATGTTTTATTAATGTTTCATTGGTTCGCAACCCAACCAGTGTATTGTGGCTTGTGTGGGGTGATCGAGCTGGCTGGCTACTGAACCTGGCTTTGTTGTTAGCGTGTGCTCGTACATATTTTATTCCTTGCTCACTCGTTGGTGATTCGCACAGTTGGTACGAAGTATTGCCAAATCGGTGGCAGTACCTGGCAGTTGACAGTTGGCAGTACCTGGCAGTTGGCAGTTGGCAGTTGACTATCACTCGCTACCGGCGACCAGTCAGGTATGAGCGAATCAGAGATATAATTTTGTCTGAAACATGATATGCATTTTCGAGCTTGTGTATCAACAGTGTTTGGTTTGACACTTTGGAAAGCCGAAGAGTAGTCTATGTAGATTGCATCGATCTGGTAGCCGGCAGCGATCGAATCTCAGGCATGCTTCAGGAAAACTGCCAGATGTGAGGCACATAGCCTCCTAGGTCAGTACTGGGAAAATGTGACCACTCCAAACATTGTAAATGTTTTTTTTCTAGAACCTTGCCACACAGGCACTGAAGTGAATCGGCTCGGTAGTTCGCCGGAATTTTCCGGTGTCCTTTCTTATTCTTTTTCTATTCTTTTTTTAAGTGTGACGCTTGCCATTTTCCACCGGATCGGATGTTGCCACTGCCTAACTGAAAGGCCACACACTGTGTGCAGCTGAGCGCATAATTGGTCAGCACACTGCCAGAGGATTCGGGCGCTGATATTATCCGGTCCACATGCTTTGTGCGGGTCGATTCCAATGAAAATCGTGTGCATTTGTTCTAGTGAAGGCTGCAAGTTAGGAAAATACGTAATCCTGAAGTACTGGGTACTGGGTTACATACCCTGCTGATAACTTGACTTAGAAGGCTCTGTTCAGCAGGTTCCCGCATCCAACGTCTTCGCTGATTAACGTGTTTCCGTCGAGCAGAGGCAGACCGAAACCACTCGCCTTAAAATATTTATTTTAAAATAACCAGCATCGCTTTCGGTTCGTCTTACAATCGTCTATGCTATTCCTCACAGATAACTGTAGTAGCTGTGTCCGATCGGACGTTCAAAGAAGTCGCGCTTCTCCGTAAAATCACGACGAATAACAATGTCATTCGGGTGTCTTTCAATCCGACGATGTGCACCTTCTTTCGCGGCTAGTATGCACCTGGCCTCATCGTCGAACCAGGGCGGAAGCCTACGGCGAGGAGTCATGACCGACCCATTATCAGTAATAGCAGCTTCGACGAACGAGTAAAACATTTCCACAGCATTTTCAACATCTAAACCATCCAACACGTTCCACAGTACATGTTCCAAAAAGCGTCGCAGTAATTCAAAATGGGCTCTCTTGTAGTTATAGGCAGTCCGTCTGTATACAACTAGAGGTGATGGCCTGGGCAGAACGAATTTAGCCTGGAGCTCTTCGTGGTCCGAGTCTATGATGTCATTCCGCACGAATGCCCTGCTGTAATACCGATAGTAAGCACCAAGTTTAAATGTGGTTTGCTCTTGTAGCTAGAGTGTGATGTCGGGAGGACTGAAGTCACCCGAGCTTTCTTTTGAGCGGCCCCAATAAGGATTTGAGCCATCCCAACGGTTTTGAAGATAAAAATAATAACCATTAGAGCAACAGTTCACATTGCAAGCAATTCCAGAGAACAGTCATTGTGTTCTTGCTTACGTGTCCGTCTAAATTCGGAGAGAATTCCTCAACTGTGGCGGACGATCCACACAGGAAAATGACTGGAACCGTCCGGCACATACAGCAAGGTGGTGCCGCCGTCAATGCAGTGAGGAAGTGGAAGTGGTCTCGAGTTCAACCACCAGCCTAAGCTTATCGTATGTGCAAGAATAATCCGGTATATATCTCGTATGGCTGATAAATGCTACATAAAGAGCAGAATCTGTCTGATAGTATTGACCTTTTAATACCGTAATAGCACCCAAGTTTTGAGTAGTCGGCATCTACCTCGGTCACGTAATGCGCTTTATATTCGATCAAGACATATATTCCGTGTTGATGTGCTCGGTACGGTTTGCTTTATATTCGATAAAGACATATATTCAGTGTTGATGTGCTCGGTACGGTTTGCTTTATATTCGATCAAGACATGTACTCAGTGTTGATGTGCTCGGTACGGTTTTCCAGGTTCCCGTCCACACGCATCATCTGCACCTTCGAACACTGTAGTCATCCCAATAATTTTCATAAAATCACACCATTGATACCAGAGTTGCCAAGCTTCCACAAAATGACTAAATCAGCACTGCCTCCACATTTCAAGGTTCTTCCATGGCTACATATTTACTTAATCCTTTCCCATGGCCATCTTGGAATTTGGGAGTCAGCATAAAGGCAATTTTAGATCTATGCTTTAATTTTGTTGCTAAGGATAGGCCGGCACTGGTAAGGCATGGCAAATTCTGATGTCACAGCAAAAGGCACACGCGCCATTTTGTCTGGTTTGCTGTGTCGTGCCACCGTGCCAAGGAGCTGTAGCTCTGGTATCAACCAAGGTAGGTAACAAGGTAGGTAACAACCTGTAGCTCTGGTATCAACCAAGGTAGGTAACAAGGTAGGTAACAACCTGTAGCTCTGGTATCAACCAAGGTAGGTAACAAGGTAGGTAACAACCTGTAGCTCTGGTATCAACCAAGGTAGGTAACAAGGTAGGTAACAACCTGTAGCTCTGGTATCAACTAAGGTAGGTAACAACCTGTAGCTCTGGTATCAACCAAGGTAGGTAGCTACCAATTCGAGATTGGACAGCATTCGTGAGCCATTTTGAGAGAACTATGAGAATGTCGGACATACCTACTTGCCAAGGAGCTGTAGCTCTGGTATCAACCAAGGTAGGTAACAAGGTAGGTAACAACCTGTAGCTTTGGTATCAACCAAGGTAGGTAACAAGGTAGGTAACAACCTGTAGCTCTGGTATCAACCAAGGTAGGTAACTACCAATTCGAGATTGGACAGCATTCGTGAGCCATTTTGAGAGAACTATGAGAATGTCGGACATACCTACTTGCCAAGGAGCTGTAGCTCTGGTATCAACCGAGGTAGGTAACTACCAATTCGAGATTGGACAGCATTCGTGAGCCATTTTGAGAGAACTATGAGAATGTCGGACATACCTACTTGCCTACTACCCTAGAATATCTCCAATTGTTTTCAAATAGATATTAGCCCAATAATTAAGAATATTACAAGCGATCATGCATTACACATCCAATGCCAAATGACAATTGCGAACAAACCGTGTTGAGTTGTTGGTATTGATCGTCCTGGCGCAACGTCATTCCGGTCATTCAGCTGGTCCAACTCAAATAGGACGCCGCCATCTTAACTTCCTCCGCTGCTCCTACGAATCATCGAGGTCAGGGGCAGCACAAGTTGACATCATGCCATGATTGCGCTTCGCCGACCTCATTGACCCCAGGTCACCGCTGATTGGCTGTTCATGCGCTGCGACAGGTTGCATGTCACGCGTCGGCTCGGGTGATGCGCATTACCCAGATGCGCATCGCCATGCACGAGGTACTCCGAGGGAGTTCCCTGGCGGCGGCTCGGGTGGTGCGCAGTTCCCTGGCTGCGGCTCGGGTGATGCGCATCGCCATGCACGAGGTACTCCGAGGGAGTTCCCCGGCGGCGGCCCGGCGGCGTCTCACACAGGCTGGCAGCGCGTCCCGCGAAGTGTCCATGCATCAACCGGCGACCACGTGTCTGGTTGCCAACTGCGGGTCCGGCAGCTTAGATAACCGGTATGGTAAATACCGCGCAGAGCGAGTGCTCCTATGACTGCCCCGTCAAGCCACTGCACAGTGTGATAACTCAAGGAAATAACTGGCCATAAATACATTTCTCGACCATATTTTGGTGCCATATTCGTGGCGCCATTGCATCAGCAAATGCTTGACGCACACCAGGTCATAGTTTTTATGACAATTTCCACAAAATTTGATATAGTAACAAGTCTATGAACATGGACAACATTACGTGTGGAAAAAAACGATGTACATGTGCACAAATGTTGTCGGATTTTGACGACTGATAAAAGTAAGATAAAGGTAAGATAAAGGTAAGATATTGGGCGCTACATGACCAATGAAGTCGATGCGTCCTAAAGCCCTAATAACTACCCAAAGGTAAGATGCATTCTAAAAACCTGGACAAGTGAGACATGAAATGATAGCGGAGAACATTTTCGATGCGTGAAGCAATTCAAAAAGGCATAGAACGATTTACAATATGCTATTTTCATTTTAAAATTAGTCATTACAAAAGTCGTAACTTTTTTAATTCCTCTAAGTTCGAATAAGGTTTAAAAAATACGCGCAACAGCGCACAACCAGAGACCAATACCAGTGAAATCAGCGATCATTTGACTATATGTACCGTATGTTTCAGCTGCACCTAGCTGCTCTAACGCCGGTACCGATCTATTGTATCCCGGCAGGTCGCGGTGCGGTGAGGTGGCCAGCACGGGTTAGCCGGGCTCTCAGAAGGTCTAGAGTGAGCCAACCCGAGTGCGTGTCAGGAGACTATGCGTGTGACTATGACTATCTGGCTATGTGTGTGTCAGCTGACTTGTCCGTGCATGGCTACCGTATGGTCCGCCGAGTGACGAATGATGCGGCGAAGACAGACATCCTGCCCGTCTATGGCAAGGTGCATGATGCCAAGGTAGAGTGCTATCCGGCAGTCAGCAGCATGCAATTCATCGATACGTCAGCTGAGGTGCCTCTACAGGCTCTCCTGGATCATACGACGCAGCGGCTGGTGGCATGTCTGCCGTCTGCCGACTCGACAGAAGTCTCTGAAGGCTCGACCTGCCTTCAGAGACCCAGATTCTACCTGTGTGTCATATCTTAAGGATATATTTTGGCATAATTTCAACCACTTAAGACAAGAAGATTTTGGACATATTCTGCGTAGCAATTATTAGGTCACACTTACAGTGAAGAATGCTCGCATAGCAAACGCTAACTGATAATTATCCAATATATGAGCGCCAATGGACTTCGCTTATGACGTCATTATGATGTCACCATGCATGACCGTACGTCGATCTTTTAAAACAAGGTGCACTGGGTACTCATGTAGTTGTGTGCACAAGTTGAGCTGTCTACCTCAATTGGTTCCCGATATATTTCGCGGAAGCAAAATGAGGGAGGGGAATGCTCCCTTCCATCCAGTAGGTATGACCTCTGAAATTCCTGGGCTAAGCAATCTTTAAGACAATAGAGCTTCTCCACAAGTTCCAAATTTGAAGCTCTTTCGATTAAGACCAAAATCACCCCTGTAATTAGCATACTTTGTCCGCAATGACTTCTGGCCAGATTTTCCCTCGAGTTATCACAGTGTGCACTGTGGCGCCACTGCAAGGGCGGAGGGACGCTGGTGAAAAATGGAGGGGAAGCAACATTGTGTCACGTTCTTCTAACTAACGCTTCCGTGAGCTAAGATCACGGAAGTATGGTGGACCATAGATGGCGCTTCCTGCTGGTATGCATGCATGCGCTTCCTTCAGATGGTACTGCTACACCTATACGGCGCCAGGTCGGGCTCTGAGTGAGAAAGGTCGGGCTCTGAGTGAGAAAGGTCGGGCTCTGAGTGAGAAGGTCGGGCTCTGAGTGAGAAAGGTCGGGCTCTGAGTGAGAAAGGTCGGGCTCTGAGTGAGAAAGGTCGGGCTCTGAGTGAGAAAGGTCGGGCTCTGAGTGAGAAAGGTCGGGCTCTGAGTGAGAAGGTCGGGCTCTGAGGAAAGGTCGGGTCTGAGAAAGGTCGGGCTCTGAGTGAGAAAGGTCGGGCTCTGAGTGAGAAAGGTCGGGCTCTGAGTGAGAAAGGTCGGGCTCTGAGTGAGAAAGTTTAATTGAAGCGTTGCATTACACCGTGAATCACTGTTGGAAGTTGCATACGAGCGAAAATGCCTCGGTGTTTTTCCTTCTTTTAACACAGATTACAAGCACTTCATGAATAATATTTGGATAACAATGAGCCCAAACCAAAATGAAAAGGGCACATCTGAACTTGACCAAGGATATTAGAACGCGAAATCCAGGAACAAAAACGTTATTACGGTTTCAAAATCGTGGAGGTGAGTTGGGGCCGGGCCGATCATATGCCATCGTGGCGGTGGACTTAGACCGGGACGATCATATGACATTGTGGCGGTGGGTTCAGACCGGGCCGATCATATGACATTGTGGCGGTGGACTTAGACCGGGACGATCATATGACATTGTGGCGGTGGGTTCAGACCGGGCCGATCATACGATGTTGTGGCGGTGGGTTCAGACCGGGCCGATCAGATGACATTGTGGTGGTGGGCTCAGACCGGGCCGATCATATGACATTGTGGTGGTGGGCTCAGACCGGGCCGACCATATGACATTGTGGCGGTGGGTTCAGACCGGGCCGATCAGATGACATTGTGGTGGTGGGCTCAGACCGGACCGATCATATGACATTGTGGTGGTGGGCTCAGACCGGGCCGATCATATGACATTGTGGCGGTGGGCTCAGACCGGGCCGATCATATGACGTGGCGGTGAGTTCAGCCCGTGCCGATCATATGACGTGTATCGTACACACGCAAGTGGACTCGTTCCAGCTGCGCCCTCGCTCATAATAACCAGCATGGGTGTAACCACGGATTCGAAATTTGGGGAGGGGGGGGGACAAACCAGGGACGCGATAAGTTTGAACAGGATAGAGGGGCATAGCCCCGCCGACCCTCCCCCCGAAAAAGGGATTTCAGCTACTTCTTTTTCAATGTCATTTTCAGCCACTTCAATTCAATGTTCAATGTATTTCAATCTTTCAGATTTATCGTTTTTTTAAATGATATTTTGGGGACTAAAAGTTCCGTCAAAATTACCAAGTTTCATTACTTATCACTGCTTATGAACATCATCTATATCGTATGTGCTGGACCCGATTTCACGACTACCATAGAGCAATGCTGTAAGTTTGTTAAACGTTGCCCTCTTGTAGCAGGAAAAACATAAAATAACGGATGATGGTTTCATGGTAGCAAATATGGACATGCAATTTCCTTTCCCATGCTTTCCTGTTTTACGGGGACACATTCCGATGCAATGACAACCAGGGCGGATAAGGGGTATGGCACTGAGAGCATGTACCCCCAGCCCCCACGTGGAAGGTGGCGTCCCTCAGGCCGGGAAGAGGCGTCCCTCTGAAAAGGTTCCAGTGTACCCGCTAGAATTTTTCAGCCGGAGGCGCCCCTATGAACTAAAAAAGGCATCCCCCTCGGAAAGAAAGGCGCCCTTTCAGGAAGGGCCGAGTGCAACCCGCCCCCTCGAATTTTGCAGCCAGAGGCGCCCCTCCAGGTGTTTTCGCAGTGGCGCCGCTCCAAAGAAATGGCGCCCCGCCAGACAAGTGCCCCCCATGACAATTCCTGGATCTACCCCTGATTACAACTTTGTTCTCTCGCGGTTATGAACTCCGGCTAGCTATAAAATTGTGCGCATTCACGTGTGGCTTCTCTTGCAAATTTGACAACTTCCGTTGAACCATTAAGAGGAAAGCGGACAATTTGAAAAAGTTCTATATTTCATATGTCCGGAACAGCAATGTGGCAGTGTAAGTTAAAAACCAGCGATGATAGCACCGTCCGAGCAGGTTATGACGGATTTCTTGGGGGAGCCCCTAGTCATACAGGGTACGAGTGCTTGCTATCACAACGGCTGCAAACAAAAATAGATTTGACCCTCCTATTCCTATTACATTGAATCATTCTACTCACACCGGACCTTCGACACCTTTGAAATTATTTCGATATCTCAACATTCTGATACCGTACGGGAAGCCACGTCGAGTGACATCCACATAATGCAACTTGAAGCCATAACCACGAAACGCGAGGACTCTGAATTTTAAACTAACCTTTGACCTTAAGGCTTTATCTGACATGTCCCGGATTGAAATGTTACTCGAGGGTTGCCCACGGGCTATATCTTGATACCAAGCATGGGTAGCTTTGGGAGAAAACGAAGAAACGCGGGGCGACCGAAGAAATGAGTTCGACCTTTGATTTTGAAAATCAACGTGATTTCTGAACAGTTTGCTAGAGTACCTCACGGCACGTCGAATGACTCCACTGGATGAAAATTGAAGACATTGCGACGAGGCGCGAGGACTTCGAACAATTTAAGCTAACCTTCGGTATTGTGGTTTGTCATTGATATGTGCCGGTTTGAAATGTTACTCGAGGCGCACCTCGAGCTATTGCTTGATACCAGATGTGGGTATGGCGTGCCTGACAAGGGCCGGTGATCGATGGGTTGGCGGCACCTTTCATGGCGTGCCTGACTGGTGCGGTCAGAAATCCATCGCATCCTTTGGGCAGTGTGTAAGTAGGATCGAGTTCAGGCATGATTCTCATTGCAAAATGATGCTTATCTTCCATTGATGCTTGTGAAAGGTGCATCCAGCTCATCAATGCCTGTCGTTTGATATGAAGCACGCTACCAATACTCCGGTGTACGCATTCATGTTCTCCACGTTGTGTACTTGCTTTCCGACTTGCTTATACGGTGTTGGGTATGCAATGATAGGTCTCAATCAGAAATGGCCAAAACATCTGTACCTCAGATTAATTCGTTTTGAACACGATATATATATATATATATATATATATATATATATATATATATATATATATATATATGCATAGCGTACCAGTGGCATACCGAAGGGGGTATTGGGGGTGGTTGCCCCAACCCCAGAAAGGTTATGAGGTCCCCAAGAATCACATTGGGGCCCCCAGAATCGTTCTGGGGCTCGTAAAAAATGACGCCGGCGGCTCCAAAAAGTGGGACCGGGCCCCTGAAGATACCGCTGAGCCCCAGAAAAAGTCGCGCCGGGACCCCCGAAAACTACGCTGGGGCCTCAAACGGTCAGGCCGGACCCCAGGAAATCATGCTGGGGTCCAAGAAATCTCGCCGGGCCCCCAGAAAATGACGCTGTGGCCCAAAATAAGACTGGCCAGGCCACTGAAAATCACACTGGGACCCAAAAGGTCGGGACGAACCACCGGCAAATCGCGTTGTGGCCCCCCAAAAATGGGACCGGGTACCCAGAAAATTACACTGGGGGCCTCATAAGTTTGCATCTGCGCTCCTAAAAATCATGCTGGATGCCCAAGAAGTCGTGCCGGGGACCTTGATAATCACGATGGGGGCCAAAAAGGCTGCGCCACCAAAAACCACGCTGGGGTACAAAAGATCGGGTCGGGCCCCTGAAAATCGTACTGGGGCTCCCAAAAAGTCGAACCGTAGTTCATGAAAATCACGCTGGGGCTGCAAAAAGTTCGCGCCTGGCCCATGAAAATCACGTTGGGGGTCGAAAAAGTCGTGTGTCATGTTCTTGAAAATTGTGACGGGGACCCAAAGAGGTCGGGCCGGGGCCCCTGAAAATCACTCTGATCCTGGCGGTACCAAAAAGTCGCGCCCAGACCTCTGAAAATCACGCTAGGGGCTCGACAGGTCGCACCAGGGCCTCAAGAGTCTCATCGGGACCACCCAAGAAAATGAAGCCGGGAAAACGAGATAAAAAAATTCCTGACGTGGAAAATCATTTCGGGGCCTCACAAATAACTCTAAAAGCCTCCAAAACGTCCTGGGCCACCAAAAACGTGTCGAGGCCACTAACACTCGCAATTTAGATCCCAACAAATGAAGATGGGGCCCAAAGATTGCACTTAGACCAAAAAAAGTAGCGTCGCTGCCATCGAAAGTCACACTGGGGGCCCAAAATGTCTCGCCGGAGCCCAAAAAAGTCGAAGCCGGCTTCCAAAATATCAATCCCTACACGGAACGTCACTCTGCGGCTAGAACAATTGCGTGAAAGACCGTAAAAACGCATCGGGCCCCGGAAAAGAAGCGTGCTGGGGCACGACAAAGATGCACCGGGAGCCCTGAGATTCGTACCGGGGCCTACAAATATCGCGCATGGGACTTACAAAAAATAGAACTCGACCCCAAAAATCGCAAAGGGACTCATAATCGAATCGACCCGAGCACAGAAAAAAAATTCGAACAGATCCTGAAAGAGACTTATTCGAATGGCTTGTTTTGCTACATTGAAGGGTGCCATCGGCTGAAGAAAAACTCGTTGAGCAGCCGCAGTGGTGTACCAAAGAGGAAAATATCCCCTGCCTCCTAAAGGCGTGAGCTGCCAAGAATCGCGCCGGGTCCCCAAAAAATTGTTCTTGAGCTCCATAAATTCGTGTCGGGGCCCCGAGAATTCACGTAGGGGCCTCTACATAATTATAGCTGGCACCAAAAAAAACTTGCACCGGGCCGAAAATTTGCGCCGGGGCCCGACAAAATCGCGCTGGAGCCCAGGGAAGTGCAACGCTCCCCACGAACCGCGCTGAGTCCCCAAGTATCATGCTCGGGACACAAAATTCCCGTCGGTAGTCCGAGAAAATTTGGTCGGGCCATCGAAAATTTCCTTCGGGTGTCCAAAAAAGTGACGCCAATGGCTATAAATAAGCACATCATGACAACAGATATTGAATTGGGGCCCGAGGAAAATAAAGCCGGATCCGTCGAAAATAAGGAGAAATTCCGAGATAAAAAATATATGTCCGAGTCAGGGAAATCGCTCCGGAACCATAAACATACCACCAGATGCCTTAAAAAATCGCAGGCGACCCCAAACGAAAACATACTGGAACTCGAAAAATCGCGGCTCTACACAAGAATATGGCGCCGGGCGCCCGAAAAAATAACGCCGGCTCGGACGTAAAAACCAGAAGGCACCAACAATTGCGTCGAACCCAGAAAGCTGGCTTCAGATCCTGCTGGGGCGCATGGGCCCGATAAGTCGAGCCGGGACCCCGAGAAATTACACCAGAGCCTCTAAAATCGTACTGGATCCCACAAATGTGCGTCGGGAGCCCCAATTAAATACAGCGGGACCCTAAGAATACAACGGGAGGCCAAAAATGCACCGGGCTCTCCAAAGTGTACCGAGTTTCGCAAGTTGCGCATGTTCTTAAAACATGCGCTGCAGCTCTAAATAAACACACCGGAAGCTTTAGAAAAACCCCACTGAGTCCATAAAAGCACACCGGGGCCATGAGACCGAATCGGGCCTCCAGAACATGCTGGGTCCTCAAAGCACCACA